>QLNU02015270.1:8763200-8780453 GCA_006491805.2 Dysdera silvatica | reverse complement strand
TTAATCTTGCATAAAAACTCATAAACGAGAAAAACAATACTTTCCTACTTCTGTACATACATGCATGCAATACACACATACATGCATACATACGCACGCGCGCGCGCACACACACACACACATATACATAAATAAAAATATGTTTTTAAAAGTTAAATGACATATGTTTTAAAATTAGGGTTCAAAACTATTCATAAACATTTAAAGGCGTTGTTACATAACAATTAGTAGCTAATTTTAATTAATAGTCATTTAAATCATTGTGCAACTTTTAACTCAAACCAAATCATTGTATTATTTATAAGATAAGATGTAAGACTTATTTCTTATTAAGGAAATTGCTGTCAAATATACGTGTAATAAATCTGAGCCTAAAATATTATTTCATTTGGCTAAATCTATCATTGTTTTATTTTTCAAATTTAGAAATTCTGTTTAAAACGCTGTACGCCACTTCCGCAGTGAATCCCCATTGTAATGTCGTCTCTCCTTATCTCTGCACTATCGCACTGCCTGTCACATTCTCTAGCATCATGCCATTTTTTAGCACCTTACCATCTTCTAATAAACTTATATCAACTAATGTATTATTAGCTACTTAATATAGTGTCTCAGATGCATTGGTTGAATAGATTTGATGTTAATTTTTTACAACTGAAGAAAATCTTAACCTGTTTTTGGGAAAATCTTAGCTCATTTAATGTACAGTCAAAAATTCTCAACTTGTTACGTTCTACGTTTAAATCCCTACAATGTGGTTCATGCCTAACTGTATGGTGATTCATAGATCACGTTGAGCTCTCAATCCCTTCTCATATTTTTCATTGTGGAAACTTGGACAGTAAAGTTTAAACAATTGAAACGATATTAAGTAAATATTCTGATACGCACAGATGAGAAAAATTATGTTTAAAACATGTAAAACAGGCAGATAAACTATAGGCATCAAAAAACTAGATAATATCCTACATCTGGAATTCGCATGATGTCACAAAATAAAACAATATAACCTAGCATTTATTATTCCAGGAGGCATATTGTGCTCATAGAATGGCGCAACTCCTTATTGAAGCCACCGCACATCATCTTCTAGATTACATTTGCACCAATCACTGGATGAGACAGCAAAGTTGGCACTCTATGTTCTTCATCTCTTCAACGTAACCTAATTAATTTTTTTGTATACAGGTATATATGAGAAATGTACACTACAAACATTTACCATCTTAAAGCACATACACTTCACCAGTATCAAAGTACAAAATTAGTATTCTTACATTTTTAAGAGGAAAATAAATGCTTCCTAATGCCTAATTATAATTTCATGCAAGTACATTGGCAGATGACACTTTCTTACTTTTTCTAATTCTCGATGCCTCTATAGTTATCTGTTTGACAAATGCAACATTCGAGAGCCTTTCTTATTTTAAATGGAGTTAAGGCATTCATTCAGTCTGTCGATAATTTCCTCCGTAACACTTTAACTCTGTGTTCGTACTAGTTTGCTTCGAGTGAGTGCGCACGTTTGAATTCACTTTACGTAACATTCATTTGATCATCAGTATCTTTTTTCATCATTATCACTTATCAGTTAGATTCCGCATAATCTCCGAATGTTTCACTAGCCCCTGACGACTTTTCCTCAGCGAAGCTGAAACCTATTACGTTAAGTTCCATATTTCCGCATCACTCTGCTTCCAGAATAAAGCTGCTTCAAACAATTATTCCAGAGCCTAACACCTTGCTTCCAGTTCGCTTATGGAACAGTTTACTCTTCCAGTCATCAACTATCATCCATGAAAATTTTTCCAAGAGCCAATTTAGATATTTTATTAAACACAACAAAATTTCTGTTCATGGCACATACATTCCAAGGTCACTTTTGAAGTTAATGGGACTTCCTAGTCAAGTTTTCTTCAATATTTTTAGGTTAGACAGGCAAAAATATCACTACATCCTTTTCCAAAAATAAGAAATTTAACCTGGAGTAATATTTTGATATTTTTAAGGAGCTCAAAGCCCTGAAGAAACTATAATTAATTAATTATTATTTTACGACTTCACACCCTTGTTCCATATTCTGAAATACAATTCGACACTGAAATACATATTTTAAACAAAATCTGAAGATATGTGTCTGCAGTAAAGAACCTTTATTTCCCTCAAAGAAACAGTTTTTCAAATAAACACCAATATCCTTCATTTTTTTCATCATATATTCCTTGCATTCTTTAGCAAAATTTAGATTTGAATGAATATTTATTCATTGACATTTTACACAATTTCAATTTTGCTCCAAGATTTTTAATACAATTAACCATTTTCAATGTTTTTAACACCAAATCTCAATTACTTTTATGATTTAAGAATTTAAAATGTATAATTTTGCATTTGTCTATATTAAATAACCCATTTCACTATTATCAGCTCAGGAATTTTTAACTAAATATTTTGAGTCTCTGATATCATTGGCGCAATTATTTTTATTTCATTAGCATCTTATTGATAAGGTGTTAATTTCTATCGCTAATACTTTCTCTGGAACGATAAATATATATATAATCAAAATAGAAAGGTTAGAACCGAAACCTGCATAAGACAAAATTACAGTGGTTCCTCTCAATAAGAGATTCCCACAGGACGGGAAAATTTGTCCCTCAAATAGGTATCCCTTCTTCATGGGTACATGTGTTTTTATACATGCATATACAGTATAAGAAATTGTGTTTAATGGGTAAAGTAATCAATATTAAATTTTAAACACTGTACATTCTATATATATAAGTTAACATAATAGCATTTTGAACGAAAATGTATTTAAGTTTAAAAGTAATGAAAAATTAAAATTCTTAATCAATGTAAAAATTAAAATTGTTAGAAAAAAGTGTATAAAATGAACAATAATGTTCGGTACTTACAGAAATTTATTTTCAATAAATTGTTGCATGGATTCGTTTGGAAGAATTTACTTCACAAGCATTTTACTCCTCATGATGTTTTCAAAGCATCTAGGTTTTGTGGCCTTCCCAATTGTAAGTGGTACTTTAAACTCTCCTTCTAAGTTACAACAAATTAATTCACTGACACATTCTATGGAACTTTCGCCGCCACAGCACTTTTCTCTTTTTAAACATAGTTTCGCTGGGCAAGGTACTATAAAACAATTCAGTTGCATCTGCATTGTAAATGGTTTCAACTTCATATTCATCGCACATTTCATTGTCTTCCTGTCCAATCTTTTACACATTGCAATGCAAGTCTACTGATCTTTCTTTACCACAAATGGTTTTAGAAGCAACGTTATGTCTTATAGCTTAAACTTTTCCAACCAACCATTTGATGTTTTTCAGTTCTGTAATCCCAAACTTTCAGCAACTTCTTTTGCATTCTCTTGCAATAATACTCCACTTACAGGAAAAATTTTCCCCTTTCAGAACAAAACCAATTAAATACTGCTTTATCGATTTCATATGCTTCATTTTTTTCTACATTTTACAGTCTCGGAATTTTCACTTCAATTTGTAATCCATTATTTTCACAAAGTTTTCCTTCACTTATCAAAATGTTAGTAACAAAAAATTTGTTTCTCTTTTTTTTTCCTATGTTGGATGTTTTCTCCAGATTCCCTTAAATTCAATGTCCTTTGATCAGGGTAAACACATTAAGGACCCCAATCAAAGGGACTGGTACCAGAGAAATTGTCTCTTAAACAGGGGTGACCTTTACGGAACGTCTTACTGTATTTCCTGAGCCATTAATATATTTCCTATACAATACGCCTTAGTTCTGTAAATGTAACTGAATATCTTGCTTTCTGTTGACAAATATATGCATGTTATAGTTATTCAAATATTCACCAATTAAAGGAGTCTGTTGAAAATAAAACTCAAAAAATGTTTCTTTTCATATATTATTAAACCCAGCTCAATTTGTGTTTAAATTTCAAAGCCTCTAGAAATACTTTGTGCATATCCATTATGCTTTATTTAATGTCATTAAAATGTCATATCATCAGATATATCAGTGAATTATGTCTATTTTATATTCATATATCTAAATGGCATAATTCATAATATAAATACTTTCCCCTTAAAATAACCATTTTCTCTTATTTTATTTTTGGTGGTGAATTATAGAAGAAAATAAATAATGATTTTCATTCTATGCCACATTTTTGTCCATTGTCTGAAAGTTGTATTGGTTTTCTTTACAAAAACCAATCGTGGCTAGTCTTTCTTGTTACCCAAGATCTCTTTTGTCTCAGCGATCATATAGACATCATTATTCATAGCTGTTTTGCTTACTGTGGTATTGTCATTCTTTCACAGTGCGGATGTCATTTGGTTTCTCAGCCGCTTATTCTGAAATGACGAATCTTTTGTCACGAATATAGCTTTACTGTTCTTAAGGAATAATGGCACTCAATAGCATCTTAGAAGACAAATGTGTTTCAGTAGAGCATTGCAAAGCGACTGCTTTTCAGAAACAATCTGTAAAGAAATTGGGAATTATTCGACTGTTAACAATATGAAGTTTTAGCCATATAGACGACACTCGAACACGAGTAATTTAACGTTATAATTCGTCATATCTCCTCGTAAGTTTAAAATAATCCTTTGCAATTTTATTAAGTAAATGGCCTTTGGAATCGTCATGTACATACATATTAATGCTGACATGTTTTTGGCACCTCTTTCGGTGGAAATTGAAACCATTTTTTTCTGGTGGTGGTGTCTTCTCTTAGTTGGTTTTTATTATGTGTTTTAGAATATAGCGTTGGCCTAGTAAGCCTAAGCTCGAGGAAGACACGGGCAAAATTGACCAGGCAGAATAAATATAATAAATCAATAATATAAAAACGAAATGCATTGAACACATGGTCGTTTTTGGACGAATATAGGCAATGATGAGGCGCAGGGGTCAACGGGATTCCAGTCTCGGATGGTATTGGGAAAGAAACTAAATTTATAGATGTTCAGTCTGGCATAAAAAATAAGTAATTTGAAAGAATGGTCAGAAAGTTGAATCTGTAAGAAGTGGTAGAATATATAGTGGATGACTACTTTCATATTAATGCTCATAGTTACACAAAGTTTAGGGGCTATAGTTTTAATAATTATATATAAAATCAACTGGTACATCTACGATACCACATCTACAAGAACATAGCTTAAGGTGGTCATCGAAGAAATCAACAACGTGGCGTTTTCCATAGAGTTATTGGAGAAATTTTCTCCAAAAGTACACGTTCGATGCACACGAAGCATTTTATTTTTTTGCATAGTTAGCAAACACGTTTTTTTTAAATCATCATTATGTTATTATTATGTTCATATATTATTATGCCGTACAAATTTGAAGACCAGTCTAAGTATTTCTGGAAAAGGGGATAGCTAAAGCTAAACCTCTCACCCCATGAGTGGATATGTGGTCAAGTCCAATATATTGAATTTCTACTGAAATTTGTGTGTTGAAACTACCAACGAGTACAAAAATAAAAGTCTATCCTACATCAGTGAATTGTGGTGATTTTGATGATTAGTCTTCTTACCAGATGAACAGGGGAAATAGCTTTCCACACAATGATTTTACTTTTCGAGATCCATTATTTTGGGATGAGAGTAACCAGAGTCGTTACTATTTATGGGTTTTCGGGAGTTTTCGTTTTATCGGCACAAATTGTATTCTTTATAGCTTTTGACAATTGCTAGGTTTATGAGACTGTCTTTTTAACAAAACGTAAACGTTCACGAAGCCTATTCCTACTGCAGAGTTTAGTAAAACAGTACTTCAATGCCTATGTACAAATTTGTGTTATTCATTACTTTTTCTGAGAACTCACCATAAAAATTCTAAGGAAGGTGCCATCTTTTTCTTCCTCTAGTTCTGCTTTTTTTGGCCACTCTCTCTTGTGTTATTTTCTTTCTTCCCCAAAAAATGGTCTTTTGCCTTAATGGTCTTTATTCCGAACAACAGAAGTGTTCTTAAAAAACGCTTTTAAGAAGGTGGACTACAGGAGACGAAGAAGAAAAGTACCGCGCTTTGTAGTTAAAGTCCATTTCTCAAAGGAAGTTTCTATAGTTGGCCTAACTGGAAAACCTACGTTAAAATTTAGCAACTTGCTGAGTAGTAAATGATCCTATTCTCTCATTGATGGTAAGCAATTTCCACACCACTAAAGCGCGATGTTTGAATGACGTTGGACGCTTTAACATAACTGATGTGTTTTACGATTATGCATGCGATGTTAGCATTTTATAAGATGTTAAAATTGAACATGCCCGATTATGTATTTTGAAGCTGATGTGTGCTCACTTATGAGTGTATCAATAATTAGCGGGCGACGTTTTTTAAACGCGCGTAAACACGTCGTAAAAACAGGACATTTTGACTTAGTTTTCAACAGCAATTATCAATGACTCTGTAGTAAAGCTATCTATCGCCTGGCATTCCATTAACCCGAGCTCGAGTCCCACCTCCCCCCCACCCCCACCAAAAAAATTACTTTAAAAACTGTAGCTTCCAACGCAGCTTGTTTCCCCTTGTCCTAGCGCCGTCAAACTCTCACAATTTATTTAATAACACTCAATTTAAAACAGGTTTAATAATATTTTTTTATGTTATTAAATAAAAGTAACCATATCTGGCAAGAGCAATAATATAAAATGCATTCGTGTGCTTTTACTTTTTGTCTAAGTATATTTATCCGAGCTTAATGTGTTAGAGAAAAAGCATTAAAGAATCTGGAAAAATGTAATTATTTTCTTCATTTTCAATTTTAATGGAACCAATAAACTGTTTTCTTTCGCTAAAAAAATTCGGGAACAATTTTGAAACTTTATCCTAGATCTAATTTTGAGTACCTTTTTTGGGCGCTGAAGAAATTTTCCACTGTAATGCAAAACCAAATTTATAAAAATGAATTATTTTTGTGTAATACCAATCTTTTGCGCAACCGCCTGCAGGGTTTTTTAAATAACAAGAAAATTGATTACGTTTAAAATAACAAATTACTGAATACCATGTTTCATGCAAGCCTATGTTTCTTTTTCTGAATTGGTCAAAACCTTGGATTTAATATAATTCTTTAAACACTTAAACGCAAGTATACCACACGAGGAAGGAAAAAACTGGATTTCAGAGTAGTTTGTAGTCTGCGTGTAAACAAATAACGCAATGAAGAATGTTAAAAATAAAGAAAATTGAATTTTTTATTTCAGTAACTTTGTTCTGTGATTTAGATTCGTTTTCGGTAATTTAAAGTCTTTCATTCTATGATTCAGAATTAATTTCGGTACGTTGCAACTCCTATTTAACGCTATTATTTACACTTAATTTCAATGATATGATGTATTTAAAGTCTATAATTTAGACTTGATATCGGTAAATTAAAGTCTTTAATTTAGACTTGATATCGGTAAATTAAAGTCTTTAATTTAACTATGCAAGTTATAAAAATGCATTTCGGTAGTTTTTAATTCCCATTGAATAATATTATATGTGGGCTTAATTTCAATAAATTCGTTCTGCAACTAAACGCTATAATTTTGACTTAATTTCTATAAATTAAAGTTTCTAATTTAACTCAGTATTTTGTAATTAATTTCGGTGATTTAGAAGTACCCTTTAATGCTATTATTTCGGCTTAATTTCAGTAATTTGGTGGTATAATTAAAGGTTATAATTTATGTTTGATTTCGGTAAATTAAATTCTCTAATTTCACTTTATAATTTAGAATTAATTTCGGTAATTTGGAATTCCCATTTGAAGCTGTTATTTGAATTTAATTTCGACAACTTTGAGCTTATCTAAACACTATCATTCGGAAATGACTTCGTTAATTTTGGGTTCTTTACGAATGCATAATTGTTTAACACAGCAGTGCACATTACTTCATATCATGGCCTGCGGTGGTACAGTGGGAACAAATTCACTTAGCGTGCTGTTATTCCGGATTTAACTCTTGACGGTTTACCTAAAAGAAAGCTCTTACTAACTACTCATTAGAGTCCTGGAGCTGGTTCCCTAGGCCTTAGTGGTTCGGATTTCTCGGAAGAATATATGACCTGGCGTGATATGACTTGTGCTGTCCTTGCTCTGATAAAACATAAACAAAGAGGCTTTCTATCACGTTGCACAATAATTATAGTCCATTCACTAAAAGAAGTTCGATGCGTACCCCATGGGCACCCATATGTGGGTGGGGGACTCGAGCCCCCCCCCCATCCGGTAGCAGTTCAAAAATGTGATTTGCCTGATTCTGTTATGAATTTATTTTAAAAATATTTACAGTCGCATTTTAAAATAAGATACTTTTTAGCTCATTGCTAATTGCCAAGCAGTATCAATTATTTTTGTAGCATTTTAGTATCTTGTACATTCACTAAAATTTTTGACAGTCTTGAGAAGAAAGTAATAATATTTCTCAGCCCCACCTAGAAGCACTCGTATGGGTGCCCATGGATGGCAACGAGAGCTGACTTGATAAATGGCCTAGTCGATTTCAGCAAAGAGGAAGACGTCAACTCCTCCCCTCCTGAACTGGTTTTTGGCGCAGACAAACGTTCACTAAAAAACAGTTCTGAAATGACACCCTCCTCTCTGCAGGGTTGCCTAGGCCAGTTGTGACGTCAGTCCTCTTATTTTCTAACGGTACCATAGGACAATTTTCCATGAACGAACTATACATGCACCATTTGCTGAATGATGTAGGTAAAGTATTTTGAACACGACCGTCAGTCAGCCATAAATTTATCTTCGATTCGTTTTTCTTTTCAGCTACAGGAAATCTCTAGAGCAAAAAAACATAGAATAAATGTATTAAAATAAAATTATGGTTTCTTTGTTCAGAAAGCACGTTTTCTGAACGTGCTCTCAGATTATAGATTACAATAACTGATTTCACTTTATAGTTTTCACGATGTAGCTTTCACGACATGATCTTTATGCAGGAATTATGGCCGGTCAATTGTGATATTCCCAAATGCCTAGCCATAATGGCGGCCTTTCAAGTTCTTCTAGTTTCTGGTAGTAAAAATACATGGCTTACTTTAAAGATTCTTCTTTGTTTTATGATATGTAGACATCCAAGGTCGTGCTTGCTTAGAAGCACACATTTATTTACATTTCCAGAGTCTGCTCCATAAACACTTATCACCAGGGAATACCTTTACAGCGCGGTTAGAAATTGTTCGATCTCCTGTTTATTTATATCCTAAAAGTATGACAATGCATAACAAGACAACTGGCCAGGAAGATCAAGACAGGACGTCTCCGATACAGCCATTGACTAAGAAATAAAATTTGAATGTCGTACTAATGGAAACCAGTTAGAGGTTGAGACACGCTCAATAGATCATGGCTTTCAACTTTTAGGAATTATTGAAATAATATAAAAAAAATATTATCCCGCACTCGGGGAAGGAACAAATACGGTAACAAAAACTAGCATGAATATACTTAACTTTTGGATATAACCGAAATCCGTAATGTGAAAGACTAACTAACCTGACTAACTATATCTGGATTGAAGAACAACAACATTTTAGGTGTAGGAGAAAAAATGTTAACACATTGTTCGAAGCACGTTTCGGACGGATCCCTCGTCAGGAATTCAAGTGATCTAACACTAAACAGAACTGAAGCGTTGCCGTTTCGGAGCTAAAGTATTGCCGTATTTACCGGTCTATTTGCGCAATGCTAGCGCTATCTGTTGATGACACAAGGAATCTAGTAGAAATTGAAGAGAGATTTGATGTTTGAAGGACCGAAATTAAGTTTATCCACGCCTGGTTGAAACTTGGAGTCGTCTTGTGATCATTTACGATATTTGCAAAGTTAAGATTTATAAAGACAGCTTCCAAAAAAATCCAATTCGGCTGGCGATCTCAGTTGACGGATGGTTGGCGCGTCTTGGAAATTGAATTTATGTTTTTTATCCAAGCAGTGAACTGCTATGGAGGATTTATTAAAAGCTTGGAGGACGTATCAAAGGCTGATTTTAATAAATTCTCCATCGCAGTTCATTGCTGGGAGAAAAAACACAAATTCAATTTCCAAGTGGCGTCAATTATCCGTCAATCGAAATCGCAACACGAACTGAATTTTTTGAAAGCCTTCTTTATAAATCTCAACTCTGCAAATATCATTAATGATCACAAGACGACTCTGAGTTTCATCCAGGCGTGAAAAAACTTAATTTCGGTCCTCCAAACATCAAATCCCTCTTCAATTTCTACTAGATTCCCTGTGTCACCAACAGATGGCGGTAACATCGCACAAAAAGACCGGTAAGCACGTCATCACTTTAGCTCCGAAACGGCAACACTTCGGTTCTGATACGGCAACGCTTCATTTCTGTTTAATTTTAGATCACTCGAATTCCTGACGAGGGACGGCCATTGCCCGTCCGAAACGTACGTCGAATAATGTGTTAAAATTTTTTCTCTTACACCTAAAACGTTGTTCTTAAATCCATCTATACTGCGTAGTGTTACGTCTTCAATCAAGCTTAACTATATCTGGACTATTCATTCTGTTATTGAAAATAATATTAAAAACTCATTATCTCCCTTTGTCACGATGTAACTATTTACGCTTATTTAAATAAAATCATAACGTCAAGTTTATACACATTCTTTTTATGTTCGATAATTACGTTTTAACATTTTTTTCTGGACTAAATATTAATTACTTAACATCTATTTTGTGAAATAATTATTAAGCTATACTAGAAAATCTCCCCTTGTTCTAATAAAGTTTTTCACCAGTCTGTTTTCCTCAGTAAAAATAGGAATTCTTTAAATTCGCAAAAGGGGATTATATTGGCCACGGATATTTTTCTCAATATTTATATTTTTACTGTCCACTAAAACAAATCTATTGGTTTAAGTTTTTTATAGTTCTTCTTTTCGGGTTTGTTAAATAAAAAAAATTATCGCAAAACTGAAAGGATAAACTTCCTTGTCATTACAGCTTCTCCATCTTCAAATGCATCGAAAGAGCAAAGTTATACAATACTTACACTATGTATCATCCGTATGACAAGACAAGTCTTCCAAAAAAACTATCCAACTCCAATAAATGGAGAAAAAAATGCTGGTAACTAGAAAAAAGTCTTTAAAGTTAGTTGCACGTGTTACAAACACCTACTGATTAATTGCTTTGGTTTTGGCATTTTTATCAATATACCACAATTCTTTTTTCCATTTTTTTGCCAAATAAATGTCAAGTGTACTACAATATATTTCCTTGCATGTGTTTTTTCAAGAGGTTACGTTTTTCCTATAAACAATTGATTACGAATGTTGAATATAACCAATGAAAGATGATATAAAATTAACACATGAGCTAGAAATTGTCTAGAAATCGTATTTAGTAAACCAAGTGATTGTCTACAGGGTGTCTACTCATCTGGAAAACCTGGAAAAGTCAGGGAAATTTGAAATACAAAGGCCAAAGTCAGGGAAATTTGAAATTCATTGTTATAATAAATAACTTATTAAAATAATTTTCCTGAACTGTGCTTTTCATACCACATTACCTACTGAAAAATTTGAAAAACTTGTACTTTTGACTAAACTTCTTCCAAAAGTTACCATTTTTCACCAAAACTAATATAATTTATATAAAATTATTAAGCCCATATATTTCTCAGGAGAAAATGTTTGCCAAATATGTAACTAAAACTTGAAAAACAAAAAGTGTTTTTAGCTAAATTATCCAATCTGTAAGGGATTTTGATCATACAATCTCCTTTACTATATAATCTTACACACTTTAAACGGGGATAGAAAATCAGCTTTGCGATTATATAGTTAAACTCTTTTATAATGAACTCAAAAAGGGCCAAATGGAAATGTTGCTGTAAATATTTAATTAGTGCAAGTTTTTAGTGTAAAGAAATACACTTTTTAATACAGCTTTTGAATTTGTAAATTCACTATAATTGAGTTATAAATGGCGTTGGGGTTTGCGTTAATTGATTTCATGGCCTTGAAACTTGCTTTGATTGGGCAAATTTTCGTGCATTGTGTGTTGTTTACTGTAATTAGCGACAGGAAATCAATTAAGATTTGGTCTGGAAACCTGGAAAAGTCAGGGAAGTTTGAAATAGAATTTGGGTAGACACCCTGAGTCTAGCTTTTAGACTCAAACTGCATCTTTTTGACCCTCTTATTATAAATTTGAATAATCTTACCCTGCCCAGAGTCAGCAGAACTATTTCTTTTGTAGTAATTTTTTTGACTATGGAAGAACATATCCAAATTTATAATATGGGAATTGAAGAGCACTAGATTGAGCTTATAAACGTGGACGTTAACTATTGGCGTAGAAAGTAAGCAAAGGGGTTAAAGCCCATATTGAATAGTAAAGTACAATACCTCCCAATATGGGACACCCATGGTACCGGACATTTTGTCCCTTAAATAGGTGCCACTTCTTCGAAGGTTCGTGTGTAGATATATACGTATACAATATAATAAGTTTAATTTAAGATGAGATATAATTAATGTTAATTTTAAATACTGTAAATGCAGTATGAATTAGTTGGCATAATAATATTTTAAATACAGTGCATTTAAATTTAAAACTAATGAAACAATGAAAATTCTTAATAAAAAATTAAAGTTTCATCGTATAAAATGTATAAAATGGAGATGAATTTGGGAACTTAATGAAATTTATTTGAAATAATCTGTTACATGGATTTGTTTGGAAGCGTTTATTTTTCAAGAATTTTTCGCCAGATGGATATTAAATTTACTGAACATCTCGAGTCCCTCGCTATCACCAACATTTAACGTGAACTTTTGAAATTGTGTGGTGTGATTTAAGGCGTTGTAGTTTTTAATGGCGGACTTTTTCTATGCCACATCTTAGTCTTCCTCACTTCGTCTTGACCGTACCAACCATTCAATCCTAAACTTGTTTCCCCTTCCCCTACCGAACACAAGTCACTATTCCCTTATCACAAAGTTTTCTTTCACTTATCAAAAGGTTACTAACAAAAGAATTCCTTTTTATCTCCCTTTTTTCCTGTATTGGATATTTTCTCCAGTGTCCTTTAAGTGGAGTGTCCCTTGATCAGAGGAAAACACATTAAGGTCCCTATTCAAAGGGATTGGCACAAGTGGAATCGTCCCTTAAATGGAGGTGTCACTTACTAGGAGGTGTCCCTTACGGGAGGTTTCACTGTCCATTATTCTCTTCAACGTCAAATTACTTGATCATTTTAAAAGCTATTCGAGCCCCCCACCCCCATAATTTTTGAATAGCTTCGTCTCTTGGTGTTAACCTTTGGTTTTCTTGAGCCATTACCCACGAACCTCTATTTTAGTGGTTCTCAGCCTGGGGTCACGACCCTCAAGGGGGTCGCGAACAGGTTTCTGTGGGTCGCCGCAACTATTTTTAATTGCAATTATTTTTATAAGGAATTTTATACCAACGCTTTTATATTTCAACATGGCTACATTGCAATATTCTACTAATCGTTGTTAACTTTATATCTATAATATACATTAATATAACATAATATACTATATGTAATTATATATATATATGTAATTAATATAATATACATAATGTAACATATGTATAATTAATATAATTTTATATTTAATGTGTTTTCTTTACTTTGTTAAAAATGCTTTTATTATACAAATGTGGCAGCGGCAAACAAAGGGGAGATCGCGGATCTTTTGGTTACTATAAAAGGGGGTCGCGAATTACTTTGCCATCGTAAAAATTCGTCGAGGCTTGAAAAAAATTGGGAACCCCTGCTCCATTGTAAGAAAAGCGTAAGGTCAATATTTATTAGAAATTAATTTTGAAATCATTGAATAAAAGAAAGAATTCATGAATAGAAAATTGTCCAGGGATGATATCACTATTTCAAAAAATACTAAATAGATCCCTTACAGAACGGCGTGCCTAGGCGATGCGTTGAGCGGCCCTTGTGCCCCAAGCAGAAAATTTAACGCTTGTAGTTAGGTTTATGACAAAATATTCTGTCCGCGAACAATACATTTTTCCATACCAAGCAGGTTCTTTCTTTGTTAGCAACATGACAAGCGCGACAATACTGTGGATAGAGAAGATATAGTGCAAGGTGATTTAACGTGCCACTACATGGATTAGATTTATAAATAACGGTCAACCTTATAACCTTCGTTTCTATTTATAAAACTGATGCAGTGTTAGTTAGTGTCATTTTAACAGCTGGACTAACGGGACCTTGCTCCAAATAGGAATCCTCAAATCAGCCAACCTTGTTTATATCTTATATTTTTCTTATTGCAAAAGTTTGACAGTAAAACAGTGGTTGGTGAAACCATGGGTACATGGGTTTCTGTCGGAATGTGGGTGAGTTACTTAAGAGAGCGAGAGTTAAATTAATAAAACTGAGTTAGTATTATAATCTACTTCAAAAAGTTAACTTCCAGAAGTGAATCAGATTTAGTGTCCTCCGAAAAAGAGCTATTCTACTCTGAAAAAGAGCTATTCTACTCTGAAAAAAGTTATTCTACTCTTAAAAAGAGTTATTCTGCTCATCGCTAAAGGAAGCTGCAATTTTCTTAAATAAGTTGAAGCAAAATAATATTTTAGTCCACCCTTGTACGTCGGGGTAAAATGCATATTTTATTACACTTTAAACAGGCGCGTCTAGAGAGGAATTTCAGGAGAGATAAAATACAGTGGGACCTACATATAACGAGCCTGCATTTAACGAGTTTCCGAATATAACGAGGAAAATACAGATTCTGTTTGGTATAACGATTAAATGCAATACAGTTTAACCGCTTTTCTTTTTGTGAGCCAGGATTTAACGGGTAAATGAAAAAATAAAATCTGATGCAGAATTACCCTTGTTGTCCTTGCGCCATAAACATGCAACTAACCAAAATAATAAAATAGAAAATCAAATTTTATATAAAAATTCGGTCGTGATATATTCCTTTGGTCGTTATAATCTGCGCTCGTTATAACCGATTTCCACTGCACTTTTATGGATTTTTGGGGAAATTTTCCATAACTTCTCCCTCCTGTGGATCCGCCATTGCTTTTGACCAGTGGTTATCAAACTTCCTAGCCCACACAGAACCCTTTCTTTACCACTTAACTGGCTAGAAAACCCCCCCACTATAACTATTTAAAGGAAAAACGCAGAGCTACTATTCATCGCTACGTGGACAAAAACATAAAAATAAGCAATAAATGTATCAGCATGAAATGTAAGTAATACTTTTCCATCGTTGCTGGAAATTGATTATACAGTAGAACCTGTCTAAAGTGACCACCTTTTGCACTGATCTGCAATGGTCACCATAGATAGGTGGTCACTATACATAACAGACTTTGGTATCGGCATAACTAAGGCTCTACCAATCCTCTCTTATAAAAGGTGGCCACTTTATCGGGTTTCACTTTATGTAGTTCGTTAACTCTAAGCCGTTGCCATGAAGGCAATAACAGAATTTACAGATTGTCTCTGAATTGTCAATTTCACAAACTGCTTGCTGAACTCCGGGAGGTTTACCGCGATATTCTGGATCTCGCCGGAACGCCACCTTAAGAAACGATGTTGTTAGGCAGTTAAATATGAGAAGTGTGGCCGCCATAGGAGGCGCTGTCTTCTCAGACAGGGCGTACCATGTAAGAGGGAGGAACATTGCTCTAAACGCTTAAGTTGAAAGCTAAACCAATTACTGTCCTTCATTCAGCAGAGGTACTTGTCGGTTGAGATGAACTTTCAACTCAGTGAAGCACTCTTCATTGGTAAAAAAATGTCCTTTTTGCAGGTTATGTGTACTACTTCACCCTCGTACTGTAGAATCGTACGGAGCAAGGTACTAGCTTGCAAATTAGCACGACCATACCATCGCTTTTATTGTACTACAGGCGTGTTCATCATAAAGGCGTGTTCGTAGTTGTATAACTTACCTTCGAAGACTATATTCTGATTCATATGGGATGGAAGCGGGAAATTAGCGTGACCACTGAACCTCAACATGTTTACTGACAACCAGACGCTTTCGAGCCTACCCCAGTAGCATCAATGATCATACTCACTGACCTTGCTTGGCGCAGAATGACCATTGTTGTCCTTGCGCCATAAAAATACAACTAACCAACCCTAATCACTGAGGCACACAAGAATAGTTGCAGATAACCTAACGTAACAAAACTTTAATATCATTCAGATTTGCCCGCCTGTATGAACTACGCTTCTGATATTGGTTCCAGGATGGGTCCTTCCCATACCCTCATATCTATAGGCGTAGGCAGGAAGTTCATAAGGGAGGGATTATAGGCTCAATGGGAAGGGTTACAGAGCTACAACTCATATATTCCTATGTTAAATATACAAAATTTCATTGCGATGGGGGGTTACAACCCCCAAAACCTGGCCCTGCGGTGGCGCAGTGTGGTAACGCGTTCTCCTAGTGCGCCGCTAATCCGGGTTCGACTCCCAGCAGTGCAAAAAGAACGCTTACTCAGAGATCTCATAAAGATCGCACTGCTCACTGTAGTCCGGGGTTTGGTTCCCTAGGCCTTAAGAGGTTCGGATTCCTCGGAAAACAGTAGGTCCCGGCGCAGCATGACCACTGTAGTCTTTGAGCCGTAAAACCAAAAAACAAACAAACAGACCCCCAAAACCACACCCTGGCTACGCTTATGCTCATATCCTAATCTAATACCTTCTCACATCCCTTCAATATTCACTAACTGGTAGAATTCTAATCGTGTACGTACCTCTGTAGCTCCAAGGGCTGGTTCCCTAGGCCAAAAGAGGTTCGGATTCCTCGGGAAATGGTAGATGCCGGCGCGGCATGTCATTTTCTGTTCTTGCGCCATAAGACTCGTAAACGAAACAACATTTGCATATCTAACTAAATGGATAAACACGGAGTTTTGAGGCTCTCGTTCTATTTTATGAGGTTACCCTGTTCATTCCTCGAACTGAACATGTGAAAGCTTCTTTCCCCACGGACAGCATGTCTAATTGAATTTCTTTTCGATTTAACACTGGAACAGCAGGATTTTAGACTAACCAAAAACTGCCATTGGGGTCAAGTTGATCCTTGAAGAAATGCAAGTCGTTTTAATGTAAATGATTTTTTATTTATAAATGATGATAAAATGACAATATATAAGTTTTTTAGTTTTTATAGTTAATTTTTTCTCATTGCAGGCTTTTAAATAACAATATATAATGTAATGTATAATATTACACAATATGCTTTCTCAGA
>QLNU02015270.1:8741840-8763100 GCA_006491805.2 Dysdera silvatica | reverse complement strand
TGAAACCTAGTGTTTTTCTTTCTATATTGGATATTTAAGCTGGTTGGTATAATTTCTTCACCTTATGTATTGATTTAAAAACCATCAAATCATGTACAACTTCAATTAAAATACATTATAGTCCACTATTTTAGAAAGCGAACCACATAAAAATTTCATTAAGTGCTTACATAGTTGGATTTGGTCCAGTCTACCCGTCGTATAGTTTCTTTTGAGTAAAAGTGAACAAAGATATTTCTAATATGCCCCGCAAAACTTCCTCAGCGTTTAATAAATTCCAGCCGTGTTGCAAGGAAAGGAAAAGATTTGCACACAGTGTTGAAATTGAAATTCAACAGAAAAATTTCTGTTTATTAAGAGCTTCATAAATTAAATTGCAAAATATTGACAGAAATTTAAATGAGGCATATATTGGTTTATCTCAAGTGGAAGCTGATGAACTGTTTGGAAACTTTATTGAAACACAAGATCTGTTGTTACAAACACAGGCGGAAATAGATTTCAATATCAAAGATGAAAATTCTCAAGCAAAAATTGTTAGAAAACGTTCTCATGTTTCTTTAAATTTGCCAGAATTCGATCTGTCTGCCTTTAATGAGGATCCAGAAAACTTGTTGAATTTTAAGGAGATTTTTGAAACCTCTATCATTCAGAATAGTCAGTTGACTAACTTACAAAAGCTGCAGTATCTCCAAAGTTCTGTACAAGGAGATGCTTCGCGATTAGTGAAAGGATTTTCTATTTCGGAAGATAATTTTATTCAAGCTTGGGAAAATTTGATTTTCAGATTCTACAATAAACGAGAATTGGCCTTTTAGCAAATTGCAAAAATCTTAAATTTAAAAGTAAATAAAGTTGTCAGTGCAAAATCGCTACATGATATTCCAGATACCTGTAATTAATCATTATTAAATCTAAATACTTTGGGCTTTGAGAAAAATTCATTTGTTGATATGATATTAATGTATGTTATAAAAAACAAATTTAATAATTCGTTGAAACAACAGTGGGAATTTCTCTTGATAGTCAAGATATACCCAAGTTTGAAAGCTTTATTCAGTTCGTAGAAAACATACACGTAACCTGCAGGGACTTGTTTTTAAGGAATCTAAATCCGAGAAAGTGTTTCATATAGACTATAAATCTAAATTTGAACCCACAAGGGCTCTTTCTTTCTTTTTGGTTTTACGGCTCAAAGACTACAGTGGTCATGCTGCTACTACCTACAGTTTTCCGAGGAATCCGAACCTCTTAAGGCCTAGGGAACCAAACCCCGGACTACAGTGAGCAGTGCGATCTTTTATGAGATCTCTGAGTAAGCGTTCTTTTTGCACTGCTGGGAGTCGAACCCGGATTAACGGCAGACTAGGAGAACGCGTTACCACACTGCGCCACCGCAGGGAGAACCCACAATGGTTGCATTTCAAAATGCAACTATTAAATTAAATGACACACTTTGCAAATTGTGTAAATCTATTTACAAAGTATATTACGAATTGTCTACCTGTGGAAAAATGGGAAAAGACCAAAGGTTTGACAGAGCCCATGCTGCCTGTAAGTAAGGAGATGATGTTGAAAAAAAAATATGTATGAAAAATTTGCTGCTTAGGCCTAAGTTTTGTAAACAGTTGAACAAAAAAACAGAAATTATATCACTTAGCAAGTTTTTTCAGCTTGTTTCTTTTTATCTTATGTTGTAAAAGTTCCATAAGCTCATTGCATATCTGGGTTCAATACTCCATGTTCATCCAGTAACAGTTGAAAACTAGGACGGAGTAAGAACACGTAAGACATTGTCATACGGCATCCAAGCAGTATCTGCTTTAGATTTTTGAAATGATGTTGATGGTCCCACTGGATGGAAGAAATGGATATTACATTCCTTCTCTGATTGTTGCAGCTCAATAACTTGTGTAAGCCACCAATGAGAATCATAAATGCATGAAGTGTAATCCATTCCTTTAAGTTCAAGAGAAACATCCAGTGAAACTTTGGTGATGTTGATTTCTTCAAAATCTTGTGAATTGGATGTGATAAAACACTTTATTCGCTTGCAGTTTACAGGTATAAATCGACGAGAAGATACTTGCAGAATTCTTTACCAAATGCCTCAACAGTGGTAACATACCAAACCAATGGGATTCGGCAACAGTAATTCTTTTGCATAAAAAAGGTGATAAAGAGGATTTAAAAAATTACCGACCAATTAGCTTGTTACCTGCTATTTATAAAATCTTCACAAAAGTGCTAACACATCGCCTGCAGAAAAAATTAGATGCAGCTCAACCAAGAGAACAAGCTGGATTTCGAAGTGGATTCAGTACAGTGGACCATATTCAAGTATTAAGAGAATTAATTGAAAGAACACATGAATATGAACTTCCATTGTGTGTTGCATTTATTGACTATGAGAAGGCCTTTGACTCTATAAAAACATCAGCAGTCATCAACTCTTTAAGATCAACAGACATTGAGGATGTGTACATTGACATGGTGAAATGTGTGTATAAAAATGCAAGTGCAAAATTTTGGTTACATAAAGATACCAAAACTATCAAACTTGGCAAAGGGGTGAGGCAGGGAGATACCATTTCTCCAAAACTTTTTACTTCTGCTTTACAGATGATTTTTCAGCTGATAAATTGGAATAACAAGGGAATAAAAATAAATGGTGAATATTTAAATCATCTGCGGTTTGCTGATGACATTGTTATTTTTTCAACGGACCCATTGGAACTCCAAGACATGGTACAAGAGCTCTCAACTAGAAGTGAAGAAGTTGGACTCAAGATGAACCTACAAAAAACTAAGATCATGTCGACACTTGTGGGAGGAAACAAAAATACAAGTTGACAACACTGAGCTAGAAATTGCTGATTCATATATTTACCTTGGCCAGCTGATTTCAATGGATGGCAACATTATGAAAGAACTCAACAGACGTATTAAACTTGGCTGGAGTGCATTTGGAAGAAACAGTTTTATCCTGAAGGGGAAATTGCCTTTGTGTCTAAAAAGAAAAGTCTTCAACCAGTGTGTATTGCCAGTCCTCTCTTATGGATCAGAGACATGGAGTCTAACAGTTGGAGCAATACGAAAGTTACAGACAACGCAAAGGAGCATGGAGAGGTGCATGCTTGGAATAACTAGGAGAGATCGAAAAAGAAACACTTGGGTGAGAGAGCAAACTAGAGTAGAGGACATCATTGTTAAAGTAAAAGGACTGAAATGGCGATGGGCTGGGCATTGTAAGAAGAACTGGCTCAACAATGGACAATAGAATGGTGAACTGGATTCCAAGAGACCAATTGGGGACTCCAGGAAACGTCCCCAGATGGGATGTAGAAATAAGAAAAACAGGTTTGGCTTGGATGTGGTGCCGTGAATCTGCTCCAGATAGACTCTGTGGAAAGCATTTGGAGAGACCTTCATCCAGCAGTGATATAGATAATGAAGGAATATGATGATGATGATATTGACGTGTGGCTCACACACATATATATATTGTTACAACGCAATTTCCATGTTGAATCCTCCCATCCATTTTGAAAAAAAATATTATATTCCTTATTTGAAGTTCATGCGACCAAAAGCGTTTCGAATTTGGGATTTTCCCATGTTTCGGAATACACAATGGAGTTTAAAAAAAAGAGTGAAAAAATGACGACATCCTGAAAATGTTCTTTTTATTTGACGTGAATATAAATGCAACAAGAAAAATATATATGCATTTATTTACCATCTTGCAACGTCAAAAAAAAATTGATGGAAGAAAAATTATATTCTCTCGGGAGGATGAGAAAGCATGCTGTTGGATGCTCTCCTTTTTTTTTAATATTTCTTTTAGTGTTAATACTTTTTAGTTTTAAAAGCCATTTATGCTATGTGCTGAGAGTAATAAACTCGTACTACTTCATTCCTCCAATGAGCTCCACCTTTCCTTTGCTACTTCATGGGTATTATACAGCAGTTTTCGCAATTTCATCTTCACTACCTCCGACGGAGTGGTGCAAGATGGGCCATAAAGTAAATAATAAATTCACCTGGTGATTTGTGATACAGTTTTAAACAGAAAGTCATAGCCGAAAGAGGCGGCCTGCTATTCGTGCGACGTTGTGGAACTTTCGAAATTTTAGATTGAGACTAACCAGTTTTAATTTTGAGAAAAAATATTACTTACTAATTAATGAAAATGGTAATATATTTTCTGTGCTTCCTTCTTACATTTAATTTTGCCCTTTATCCGTCGTCACTGATCATGCACGTCCCCGTTTTTTCAAACTAAAACCATTTAGGACACATTAAAGACTTGCTTGTCCTTGTGTAATTCCATTTTGCATAAACAGCTCTTGTGCGCTTGCAACACAACTTTCTAGTTTTTCTTCAACAACAACAACAGATATTACCAACGTAGTGTGTTTCCTATTAATGATCCTCCGCCATCGTCCTACTACCCACCCTCCCCGCCACTGACCACTGGATCCTTCCGTGCTATTGCCCCTAGTATTGACCCCCGGTCATTATAATCACGATCACACTATCCACGTCCTTCTATTTTACCCTAAAAAAAACATTTCCTGTATTGCTTCTTTGCCATCCACC
The DNA here is from genome assembly GCA_006491805.2 of Dysdera silvatica. Taxonomy (NCBI): domain Eukaryota; kingdom Metazoa; phylum Arthropoda; class Arachnida; order Araneae; family Dysderidae; genus Dysdera; species Dysdera silvatica. The sequence continues at coordinate 8,758,498 of QLNU02015270.1, read as the reverse complement.
CACACTTTTCATTTTCCCACATTCTAACTAAACCTGTTCGAAAAGGAGTGATTACCCCTATATCATTGTTCACTATCTGTTCTTTTACATTATTGTAACTAAGTACAAGCCATCAAGACCAAAGACTACCTAATGTCAAATGCTGCGATCTCTCCTCCCCCCACTTGCTTCCCTTCCTACATCACTTGACCCCTGACCTGACTGGCTCACACGGCCCAAATTCTTCCCACTGGCTTTTTCACATCAAATTCTTCGCTACTTCCCAAATCTCAGTGACTACTTCTTCATGTTGTAAAACTTCAAAAATTTTCTGATCCCCCTCTTCCTTGAGACTTCGAACCGTTTGCACTGATCTCAATGAAACTTCTTTGGCTCTCTAAATTTAAATTCGACCTACCTAGCTTCGTTCACCGCTAACTCCTCCTAAACTTACTTTCCAAACCCTCCCCAACTTCATATTTTCCCCCATCTCAACCACTATTTCACTCCATTCATTGGGGATTAAACGATTTGATTGTAGGAGCCCCTTCCGTTATGAGAATCTAGGTCTAATAATGAACATTTTTCTATGTTTGTAATAGCGCAAGACGGTAAAAAAATATCCTGTCAGTCAATGACTTTTCTCTTGCGACGTAACTCTTACTGTGATGGAAGAATATTATTCCTAAAATATTTACATACCATTAATCCAAATTTCCAGAAGTCCGTTTTCCTACTGTGTATTATCTAGAATTGTTTCCGCTGCTTTTTCCTTCGATGTAATTTACAAAGAAATTCTTCAAAATTAATATAATAGTTAAATGAGTAAAATATTTGTTGACTTCAAACATACAATACAAATAAATTGATATAACGTATAATCGTTAACTTCATTTCTTGGAAATGATGAATGCATTACGCACTTTGTGTAAACGAATTTACAGAGCTTTTCGTTATTTAATACAGTGTTGTTTCTGCTTCATAATCTCCTCGTAAAATAATTTATAATAAAAACAACTTCTCCTCATTTGTCATGTCTACTTTAATAGAAACCTCTTTTCTACAACTGGATATTCTGCAAACTAAAACCATTTTCGATCAGTTACCATTGCTGCATCGAAAAAATCCTTTGCAACATTTTCTGTCCTATCCTTGTCATCTATTAAAGCAATTCTTCCCACACCCACCAATAACAAGAGATACCAGAAACCAAATCTTTCGGCTCGACTTACCGCAATAAAACCATGGTGCTATACCGTCAACAATCACACCGATGTAACAGATCTTTGTCCCATTTATTTTCAATCATTCGAGCTCAGTGGCATATGGTGGTCAAGTTGAAGTGTGGCGAAACAACCAGTTTTTCATTACAAGGAAAAAGAAATTGTGTTAATATTTTTATTGTTATTATTTTATTAGAATATGTTCATTTAGCTTGAAATATGTCACAAAAATGATCGCAGTCATCCCAAACATTTCAATAAGTGGTCTGATATCCGGAATAGTATATCTTCTAGCGGTCTGTGTTGCAGTAGCTCCGCGACACGCGTTTCAAACCCTCGTTTTCTCATGCGCAAAAGCCCTGCGTTGTCGTGATTTGTGAGTTTCACATTTTTTCATCAAGAAAATAGTCTGCGATATGATTTGTTTTCAGATATACGTTTGAGAATGCGGTTTACTAGTCCGTTATTCTTATTATTATATCACTAAAAATACATAATTAACGTTGTCTTTGATGACAAGTTATTGCATATTTTTAAAATTCAAAATGAATAGTGTAAAATATCTATCGGATCCTATATTCCATATAATTTCTTGCTTTATTTGTTCTAATTCTCTGCACACAAAGCCCCACTATCCTCTCAATCTCGCCCCCTCCACTCATTCCCCGTCAGTTCATTTTCTTTCTTTTAATTTTTAAATAATTTAAAATTATGGACTGCGGTAATCTTAATTACACAAAAAAGTCCTGTTTCTACGTGACGTTGCTTTTTATAATATTAAATTAGGAATCAAGTAGGCTATTACGTAAGCACCTTTCGGGGGGAGGGGTTTGAGATTTATTTTTTGTTTTCTAACAACAGGGAGGGAGGATCTGAAACGTTCTTACGTAAGACACAAACAGTAATAAAACTAGCACATAGTCTCAAAGTGATAACCGCTCTGACAGAACGGCAATTCTTGAATATTCAACACACTTTCAGTAGAAGAAATAAAATAGACGTAATAAAAGTTAAATATTTGATTATTTAAATCACTGGTTCTCAACATTTTTCGCTTGGAGCCCTTTCAAAGCTCCCCGGGGCCTCCTTGACTTTTTTAAATTATAATGAATGTATTATTTTTAATAAATGTATTTTTTCAAATCAACTTTTCATATTTATTAGGTGCTATTTGCTTACAACGTAAGTTTTAATACGTTGTTATAACCTGATGTACGATTTTTGCTGATGGTGGCATACGAGAACATTTTTAAATGCGATAATTTGTTGTGATTACTCTCTATTTATTAATAAGCATTTAATATTATAGCGAACTTATAAATAAGTGCTCAATATTAGAGTAAAAATGTAAATAAGTATTATAATTTCAATCAAATATTGCATTCTGATTTGAAAAACTTATATGTACCAAAACATTAGAGAACCGAAATCTTACATTAGGATAGGGAGGTAGAAGACAAGCATTTGCTTATTTTTTCTTACAAGGGGGAGAGCATACTAAATGTCAAGAAATGCGCTTACGTATTACTTCAATATCTCCTTGTGCTTGGATATCTCCCCATCCACCTCCTCTCAAACGCAAGAGAAAAGATGAAAAGGAAAACAGCACTCGTGAGTTGTCGCTCTAAAGGCAAAAATATGTGCTCAACACCCTGTTTCTGGACACACGAACTGCCACTGCTCAAGCTACAACTGATCGTAAAAGCATTATTGGATATAACTGATGAAATATTTTTCCAGAAATTGTCAAGATCATCATCTCACTGGGGATGTCAAGTGCTGATCTCTTTCAGATGAAAATATAAATATTTGATTTAATTTTTAATTGAATTTGACGAGATTTAATTGAAATTTTCGAGCAACAATTGGTAGCCGACTAAATTAAATCTGGATTCGGTGAACGCGCATAAATTTACTGGAAGATAAATAGCAATTATATACCGAAAATGCATTTAAATAACGTGAAATTGCAAAGTGTTTTATAATAAGAAACTACGTTATCGATTATCAGTCCCATTTATGTATGATTTATGAGGAAGATTTCAAGTATTACTTAAGCTATGTTTTGGCCATTTCAACCCTCCCCCAAGTAAGCAAAAATTAACATTGGTTAACGTAGGAAAATAAAACCAACGGCAACCTCCCCCCGGGCTCAATGTGCTTACGTAATATTTGAACTTTCCCTGAAAAGCAAATAAAAGAAATTTGCAATTGTAATTTTCTCTCTGTCACAAAATTCCGTTGATATCTCCACATTCTTCCTATGAAATTATTACCCTCGGTTTTAAGATGTTACCGAATGTACGTCCTTACCTCGTTTGACGCAAAATGACTCTTGCTGTCCTTGCGCCATAAAAATACAGCTAAACGACCAACGCGTTAAGATGTCCAAACTGCATTATGCCGTTTCAAGGGCTATGTATATTTCAGTTAGTGTGAAAAACTTGCGGATCTGGTAATTTTTCATTCTGATGTTTTCCCCAAGTGTCTTGCATGCATGTCTGTTTCTAGCTCTTCACATCCATATTTTTTTTCGACATGTGTTTTCATTCTCTCTGTTTTTTAATTGGAAAGTTTTTTCAATATATGTATATTATATTTGTTATTATTTTTACTTAACGACACAAAAACAGCTAGTGCCTAACTGCTCCGGGACTTAGGCAAAAACTGTCTGAATTCTTATGCAAACTAAGGCATCAAACCCCGGTCTACGTTGAACAGAAACAACGACATACGTTCTACGGCACCATTGGAATTGAAACCGGGTTAACGGCAAAATAGAGGTAATTTTTCTCCGCTTAATAATTTCAGCCTTCTAGCTTTTATCGATTTTTTTTCTGAAATATTACGTGGTAAATTCGATTTCGTTATTTTGACTTGAAGCGTCATTACGTAACTCCTATTTTCGCCATTTTCCTAGTAGGCTTCCTCCAACTGATCCCGCTTTAATCGACTTCCTCTTCCACCGCCCCCTCCCCCGTCCTCTCTGTTAAAAACTCAAAAACCAATTATTATTGTTGTAAGGAAACAATGAACCTTCCATTAAGAACTCGTCCAACACCTAGTGATGTACCTAAATTCAAAATTTGAAAGCTACTAATTTTTAGTAGTTATAGATATTAAAAATCGCATCCATTTATATTATATGTGTGAAAGCTTGCCGTTAATTGGTGATTTTAATGAATTTTATATATAACTTTACCTTAAAAGTTTAAAGTTGAATTGATATAGAAAATGATCTGAGACCCATCATTGGGAGTTGAGAGTACCTTTCCATCCTTATCTCCAACGAAAAGCACTTATCTATCCCGACATGGGTAAACCTCTTATCCTCGCTTATCTCATAAAAGAACCTTCCTACAAAAAGACGCAAACTTTATGTGTAAAAGGAATCTTGAAAATTTTAAACCAAAAATATTTGGTCCCAGTCAGCGCCTTTATTTTGCCTTGAAAGCATATGACTTTATATAAAAATACAATAGTGTTAAAAGTTTCAAGTTTTGAAATGAACAAAATTCATGCAAAAGCTCTGAATAATAAAATCTTGAATTAGAGTATTTGGAAATTCTTAGTTTCTTATTTTGGAATGTTCTGGATAATTATAAGAGGTCACTTTAACCAAAGGAAAAACAGAGTTCATTTTAACCAAAGGAAAATTGGAGTTCACTTTATCCAAAGGAAAAACAGAATTCACTTTAACCAAATGAAAAAGCTCCTTAAGAATTGAAGGAGAAATCATTTATTATGATTAAGTTTATGACAATCCGCTTTCATATGTACAGTGGGACCTGGTAAAATGACCACCTTGCTAAATTGACCACCTGAATAAAGTGACCATTTGTTATAAGAGAACTTGTGGGGACTCGGTCTCGCCTATACCAAAGTCTATCATATTCTATAGTGACGATTGCAGTTCTGTCTGTTAAAGGGGGTCACTTTAGACGGGTTCTGCTATAATTCATACTGCGTTTTAGGTAGTGTGAAAAGAAGATACACCACGCACTCCGACTGGGATCGAACCAGCGATCTCCGAGTTAACGCCCCATCTCATTGAGCGCTGAACCACTTAATAGAGCCATGCGTAACTGTTTTCCCGTATGTCTATTTTCACTAAAGGGTGGACAGCTTCTTAAGAATTGTAGGATGGTATGGAGGCATTATTCGGTATAATTAAATCTATTGCACTCCACTTTTACACATAAGGTTCTTTATTTTTCCCTTTGGTTAGCATACATATTCAAGAAAAGAGCCGTGCATGGCTGTACACAATGGCTCAACTGTCAAGTTTCAATCGTCACTTGGTCAGGACCCATGGTGTAGGAAAGGGGGGGGGCTCGAGTCCCTCACTGGATATCAAAACACATCATTTGCTCTAAGGCCCCATCGTATAATCTCCTTTAAAGCCGCTTGAGACCCCCCTATCCCCCCATGACTTTCGGATTGTTACGCTACTGATCAGGACAGTAATTCCCTCTCAATTCTAACTACAGATAAACAACCTGTGGCAGTTACCGTGTGTTTCGTCCGTGACCAGCTTCCAAGGTAAAACCCACTTTCCGCCGCCCAGCTTCGCCGGATGTATTCCACGCCCTTGCGAAATGATCCCCTCACGGTCAGTAGGTCGCCATCTGGCGGCATAGAGGTCATTGTTAACGATCTTGCTCTTTTTCGATACATCTCGTAGCGAGGAAGGTCATTAAACATTCTGCTAACCTATAAAACAGAAAATACTTTCATAAATTAGTAGAACCTCGATTTAACGATTTAAACGGGACAAGTGAAACTGATTATTAAATCGAGGAATTCTTTAAATCAGGGGAACATATTTACCGGAAGCAATGACGTATCCATCGGGGGTGATGTATCGCCGAATTTTCTTGAGCTGAATATTTGTATTCCAAATACGTTAAAAATAACAACTATTACATTAAAAAATATTATTTTTTATATTTCCGACCCTCCCACGAGCAAACACCATGAGTACATTATTTATTTCGGAACTGAAATAAAGTATGGAAAAGAAAAATCATGAAAATACTTACTAGCATTCTAAAGAATACGTGTTCGTTTTTGTAAACATAAGACACAAGTACGTACTTAATTACTACTTTAATAAGAAATCTTTGATTTGACGTTTGTTTTGATTTTTCTTGGGAGTTGGCATTTAACATTGCCCTTTCGATTTTTTCAAATACATCGAAAAGATCAACGTTGACATCAAAACGCAGTAAATACTTATGCACACAATGTAAACAAGCATGCGCTTCAACTGAGTAATTCAATTGAAGTTGGTTTTTGACGACAGTTGATTTTCCGACTGAAATTCTATTTGTAGCTACAGACTAATAACGAAAAGTTACTGCTAAATCGAAAAAATATAACACTGGACTCACGTTACTCAATCCGGATCAATAAAAACAATCGTTAAATCGAAGTTACACTGTAATTAAATTTGTATAGACAATGACATTTTGTATACACCTTGGTCAGTAAAAGGCTATTGTCGTAATAATTATTACAATATTGATTTATATAATGAATTTCTCTCTCTGTAAATAAAATTTCCACTCTTTTAATAATAGCCGCAGAATGACCCTTGCTGTCCTTACGCCATACAGATGCAACCAGTTATTAATAATAATTTTTTCAATATTTATACGTTATTTAATAATCAAATATAGACAACTGTAAAATACAAAAATCTCAGTATCTCTATATCGCTTTTTGTCCAAAAATTTCCTAATTATTTATTTTTAAAATATATGTCAATTAATTTGAATCTTCCGTTACATTGTCATGTTGCTAAATCCGTTGTTATGCATGAATGTTGGCAACATTCATCCGTTTATACGACAGTTATATCTTACGAGAGGATCGTCGTAAAAGTGGAATCACTACAAATTGTTACTATTCCTTTATCCAGATCCCTCAATTTTAAAATTCCCAAACTTTTCTATCCGTAAACCACTATAAAACTGCTTAAATGTGCTGAAACGAATTTTTCAAATGGTTTGTTAGTTTTTATTTTTTTATTTTGATTTATTTAAATTCATTGGTTAAAAAATTATTTAAAATGAGTTTTAAATGTTTTCGTAACGCCGCCTCTTCTTGTAAATCGAATTTCAAAAGTTCTAGATCTTTTAAAATTTTAAATAAAGGTTATGTATAATGCATTTGTACTGAAAATATTTTCTAAGTTTTATTTAAATTTCTCGACGGCAGATGGCGCAGCCAAAATGGGCGTAATCGTGTTTTCAAATTCATATTGCAGGCAAAACATACAAAACGTTCTCTTTCGCCAACGGGCAGTGGCGCCCATATCAGTAGTTCTATTCTAGGTAGGCTGAGAAAAAACTGCAGAGAAAATTTGCAAAAATAATTGATACTGCTTGATAATTAGTAATGAGCTAAAAAGTACCTTATTTTAAAATGTGACTGTAAAACTTTTGAAAGTAAATGCATAGCATTTACTTTTGCTAAGTTTTGTTACTTTTTGTACTTTTGTTACTTTTCAAGTAACGGGCAAATCAAATTTTTAAAAAATGCTAGGGGACCCAAGCCTCCGCCCCCGTCTAGGTGTCTATATCAACAGGTAAAAGCAGGGCCGCATTTAAGGAGTTCAGCGCCCCTGGGCACGTTTGCTGTAGTCGCCCCACACACACACAATTCCATCCTCTCCTGTTCCCTCCTTCTCCACCCCTCTGTCCATAAATTAAAAATAAAACTTAACTAAATGAGTCTTGATTAATGAATCAACAATTTATGACAGTTAAATACTGCTTACTGGATGCTACAAGTACAGCACAAAAAATTACAAATGGAGAAAGATATTTTAAATAATTTTTAGATTTCGTACGCTAGCGTTAAACATATTAGAATAGTAAAAAAAATATTTAGTTCATGAAATAATATGTGCTGTGCATATAGCCTTTATTTCACTCTTGGCTTTTTTAAGTTATATATATATATATTTTTTATTTATTTATTTAGAAATTTTGCGCCATTAAAAATTTGGCGTTCTAGTCACTGGGAAATGAGGCCCTGGGTAAAAGGTTCTAAAACTTTTATAGTGTAAATAATTACAAAATGACTTTCAACTACTGTGCATTCGCGCTCAGTTGGCGCGTGATACCGTTAGCAGACGGGTTATTCCATTGCAGTTTAGGGAAGGCCGTCTTGGAGGAACTGGTTTTTCCCGCGCGAAAAACCAGTTTCGGCAAGACGCCCTTCCCTAAACTGCAATGGACTAACCTGTTCGTTAACGATATCACATGCCAACGGAGCGCGAACGCACAGTAGCACTAGCGTGCAGTCCATAGAAGCAATGTAAGCATTGATCGCATAACATCAATTTAAAATAAAAATTTAAAACACATTTTTTCTCTTTAATTATAAAGGTTTTTCAGAATTTGTATAACTACAATTTTGTCCGAGGTCAAACTAATAGTTGCACTGTTTACTCGCTTGATGGCGCCACATCGAGTGCGGGGCTTATGACATCAGATCAAAGTAATTTGAGACTTGCTTTCCAGTGAGCAAATGGTAACTATGGGCACAACTACGTGAGCATTTTATTGTTGTTTTATTTTTCATTTTCCGTATAATCGTGTATTCTTCCTATAATCTGTGAGTTCGTCAAGCTAAACATTAATTAAATTTATGAAACTTATTTTTTAACTCGAAGTCACATAAGTCCGAAATACTTTTAATCTGAGAAGCAATATTATGACCGCTCATATTAACGATAATGCTGCCATCTAGTAGCAGCAATACAAACTTTAGTTGCATTTTAGACAGTTTAAGAGCAAAACCTTTTGGCCAATGGAGTTTCAAAGGTAAACTGGACATAAAACAAAAATGAATGTATTACTTTCCTGAAGGAAAATGTTACGCCACGCCATTGGTGTGTAGTCAAATGAACCAATAAGAAGCAAACGTAAACGATAACAATATATTCTCTGTGTTGTGTAATTCACCCTCAATTATATTTTGCATTTCTTTATTGTCAACAATTTTTGAAGGTTCCCCCAAATATTCTTTTACCGTCCTGAGGGATCTAAGCAAAAGCTTGAATTAGCGCCTCTGCTTTGCGGTGGAGTAGGGGTAACGTATTAAGCTACCATATAAATAATCCGGGTTGGTTCTAGAAGATACCTGGCAATCGCCGGTTTTTCTCTACAGGTACACTAATCCTAATTTTATTCACCAGACGATAATGGTTCGTCTTTCTCTCTACACTCTTAGAAAGCTATAGGCCCTAGCTCAGCAAGCTCTTAGTTGTTCGTACTACACAAAATTCAAATAATTTAAAACTAACTGTTATGCTCCACTCAAACTTTACACTATCGTCCGTATAATACGCTGAGCTCTGTGGGACACTATGATGATGATAATCATAATAATAATAAGTTTTATTTATCTTTCACTTGTACAGTACAAATATTATACATTACGTTATTTCTACTTTAAATACATGCAAACCATTTGACCATACAAGGAAAGTTCCGAGGAAAATATCTTCTTGGATGTAATAAACCTAGGACCTCGAGTATGCTAATCAAAGACAATCATACTAATAGTAACAAGTTATATACAAAAACTAATCTATTTGATATTTTGTTCACCACAATCCACCCGGTCGTTAGTACAATATAAATTTAATTTATTACGAGACCAATGTTGAGATCAAGTACTCTCTTAATTTATTTTTAAATTTTTTAATTCCCTTTAATTTTTTTTATGTCTTCAGGTAATTTATTCCAGACGTTAGGACCCTTGAAATTAATGTTAATTATCCCTATTTCAGTTCTTACTTTCGGTAATATAAAGTCATTATATTTTCGGCATATATATCTCTTTCATTATATTTAATTTTTATTAACTCCAGATTCTTGTTTTCCTTAATTCTTTCAAACATTTAAACAAAATATGGTATCCATGTATTAATTCAAATGGTACGATATTGTATTTAATTAATATATTTTTCCAGTTCGTTCTATTATACTTATTAATTATTTCATTTTTTCTTCTGTATATTTTTCAATATATTTCCATTAACTATGCCAACATCTCGCCATATACAGTTGCAATACATAAGATGATTCTATATCATGGGGTAATAAAGGTCAATATTAATTTTATCTGTCAATATATTACCTATTCTTCTTAGTATGCCTATGCCTTTACTTGCTTTTTTTGTCGCAGAATTTACTTGAGCATTCCAGTTTAATTTATCTGTTAGTTGAACTCCCAAAAATTCTAATTGTTACATAATATATTTAAATACAATCAATAAGGGCACAACCAACAATTCCGCACTTTCCTTCACAATTTTTCGGTGAATCTCATCAACACATTCTCCTTTTTTTACTATTAAGTTTTCTTATTTCATTTAATAATTCAAAATACATTATTTGCTCAACATACATAGTTTTATCATGATTTTTGCTCATATATTCTTTAAAGACATTCTCAATATATCTTTCTCTATCTATTATTTTTTCAGATATTTCAATAAAAATTTTTTTGAAGCAATTTGCCATTTCCCCCTTTACCGTTATAATTCTATTATCATCTTTTTATTAATTTTATTTCTTTATTTTTATTATCTCTACACAATAATTTATTTATAAACTTTCAATTATTTTTATTATCTACATTAATCAAGTTTTCATCTAAATATCTTTTTTTGTGCCAAACAATTGATTTAGTTATACAGTTTCTTAATTTTTTGAATCTTTCTAAATAAATCAATTTTTTTGTTCTTATAAATCTCTTAAATAAATTATTCCTTTTCTTTATAATGTTTTTGATTCTGTTGTTTATCCAGCCCTTATTATTTATTTTGCCTTTAATATATTTCCAATTAAAAAATTTTTCATATAATTCTTTAATTTTTCTTAAAAATATATCATATTTGTTATTATGATTTAATTCTATGTCCCAATCAATTGATTTTAAATCTTCCTTGCATTTATTAATATTTCTTTTACTCAGGTTTCTAATTCTCATTTTATTATCATTTTTTACAAATTTTTCATATATCCCTACTATAATAGCCCTATGATCGCTTATTTGATAATCTAAGACACAAGATTTATATTCCCTAATATTTGTAAAACACACATCAATTATTGTAGATGAATTTGTAGTTATTCACTCGTGGAATCTTTTATTACATTTTTTAGTCCCATTATTTTCATTGTATGTAGTAAATTGTTTTTTATACTTGATTCTTTGTCAATATATTTAAATCTCCAATTAATAAAATGTTTCCATTTTGCAATTTCTCCCATTTCTCGTATAACCAATTAGTTAAACTATTTACATTACTACTAGGTTTTCTGTATATGACTCTTGTTCTTAGTTTCCCTCTTTTTACTCTTATTATTTCCCAATCCTCAGTTAATTGACTAATTTCGTTCAAATTTTGAAAAATTGAAAAATTTTTCAAAATTTTCAGGTTTGTCATTAATGTAAATGGGTACTCCACCTCCTCTTTTTTTTTCGCATTACATGATACTCATACCAACCTGGAAACTCCATATGATCACGTGCTTTTGACCAAGTTTCTGTAATTGCTAATAAATCTATTTTGTAATATTTGTTATCCATTAGTAACTCTATTTCATCCACTTTGTTATTTATACTCCTGGCATTGATGTGTAATATTCTTAGTAAATCTTTATCATTTAGGCACTCAATATTCCCACTATTATAAATGTTATTTATATTATTTACTCCATCCCTATTAAAGAATTCTTTACATATATTACACATATTACATTTCTGACACTTATTACACATTTTTTACACATATTTTTACGCATTTTATTTTTCACACATATTACATTTTTTAGATATAACACATTTTACATATATATTGCTTGCATTATTTGATTCATCATTATCATTATTACATTTATTACACTTTGTATTTTCTAACATCTGTATAATAGCATCATCAATATCATCACTCCAATTATCTATATCACTTATACTGTCTACAGATTGACCATTTGTATTCACATTATTGTATTCTGTACCTATCTCATAATTTATCAGACCTTTAGTTAAACCATCATCAATTAATTCATCTTTCATTTCATGAATATCTATAATTTTGCAAGCAGTATCAAATCCAATATTTTCATCCACATTAAATAAATTTTCCATTGTGCTCACATTATTTTGATTGCTATTAATTGAATTACACAAATTATTTACATAATTTTCCATACTTCTTTGTGTCTCGTTAATTTTATCTATTCTACGGTTAATGTCATTATCATGGGAATATTCATTAACAAAATTTAACATCAAATCGAAATTTTTAACTTTTATTTTTTAACATCAATTCATTTTTTGTTTATCTGTTTAAAAATCTCACTACAATTTTATTATTTTTCTTCAGTTCCAAGCCTGTTCCATGGGCTCTCTGTATTTGATCTAAATTTATATTCACATACAATTTTTTATATAACTTTAATACCAAATCTCTACAGTTTTCATTGCCCTTATATGCAAATCCAGCAATTTCCACATCGTTCCTCCTATTTTATTGTTCAATCTCGACTTGGCCGTTTATTATCTCATCCATCTCATTTTCTATTAATTTTATTCTTCCTCTTAATTCATCGTTTATTCTATCTCTTTCACTTCCCCTATTTTCACTTTTATTTCTCCACTCTCTTAACACCTTTTTTAATGCACTGTTTTCTTCCAAAACTCTTACAAATATCCTGGACATACCCATAAATGTAAATCTCATTTCCTCATATTTATTTTTCATTTCCTCTATCCTTTTATGTAATTCCATATCTCTTTGAGTCTGTCTTTCTTCACTCTTCCTCCTACCTTTCTTTAAGGATGGCGCCCCTTTTTTAATTCTCTTCTTATTGCACATGTTCCCGATTCTCCTTGGTCCAGATCTATTGGACTTATTTCTACGGTTTCATTGACATCTCCTTCTATTTACAATCTCCTCTCCTTATCACTCTTATCTGATATCACATGCTCTCCACACTTCTTATTTTTTCTTCGGTTCTTTGCAATTTATATATATATAGTCTCCATTATATAAAAATATAACAGATTTTAACGGAATTGCTTTTGTATTATTATTCACAGGACTCAAATTTAGTTATTACGATCGTAACTCATTATCATTTCTGAGTAAACTAATCTGGAGTTACAGTTACTAGTTATGCAAATTAAGTTTTAAATGTTGCAATTCGTGTTTCACTGCACTGCCTTAACAGTCCATTAATTCAGTTTTGTACAGTAATGTCTCGTACATTTAATTGATTGTATTAGTGGTCATTTACCATTTGCCGACTTAAAAATTTTTGACTAAAAAACTTAAATAATAAATGACTAAATATTAAAAAAAATAGATAAATGACTAAATTGAATATGAAAGAGTCTAACTTGGCATATTTTCTTTTCATAATATTTGATTTCTCTTTACTATGCAATTACTTATTTTTAATGTTTATCCATTTCCTCTCTTCTTATTACATAACTCTTCCTTTCTTTATTATGCATATAGTTTTCAGTGCTTTTATTGTTAATTTCTTTATGTAATCATTAGTCTGTTTATTGTTTAAATTTTCTAGTTTCCTTATTACGTGTGATGATGACACTACAATCTGCCTATTTTGTTTATTATACAATTCTTAATTCATCTATTACGTAAACCGTCATTTCCTTGTCAAACGAAATACATTAATTTTGAATTTATTAACTTAACTTTCATCTTTAATTTATACAGTGTGTCCCACAAAGGACTGTTCTCCCCTTTTTATTTCAGCTTCTAAGAAACTTAAAAGTTCGTAATGATCTCATTTCAGAGCTTTCTGAAAGTGTTATCTTTTAATAAAATGGACAGTAATTTTCAACTCTTTATCAAAAGAGGTAAAATATATAAAAAAAATTCAATATTTTTATCTTATTTTAAACGTTACCCCTGTACGTTTTTACACAGTTATAAAGCTTGTTTAATTACCTATCTGAGGTTACTAAAAGGGGTGTATATCTTTTTTTTACGATAAATAAAACATAAGATAGCACAAGTTCAAATTTTCAAAATGCTGTGCCGGAGCTTTTTTTAGAGGGTTTTTTTTGCAATTTAGTGTTTTGAAAATTTTTGGCATCATTAGAAAAGTAAATGAACAATTTTTTCAGCCAGTATAAGAAAATATCAAAGTACTATTTACAGTAAGAGAAAAAATTTAAATTTCGATGCTTTACTTGTCTTTCTAAAGCAAAAACTTAGTTCTATTTTTATCCTTTTTCTCAATTAAAAACCTTATGTCCATAGTATCAAACGATATCGGGCTCAATTAACTTTAGAATGAGAGAAAAAGAATGAGAAAAAAAACATGGAAAAAATATAATGAAAGAAAGAGTGATTCACAATTAGTTATCTGTCATCTTTGGAATCAGATTGTAATTTTAAGGCCCCAAGTATATTATATTCTTGCTGATATTTTCTTGAGATCTTTTATTGTATGGTCTAATATGGTGTACTTTTAGTATATATTGTCTGTATTATCACTGTAGTTACACAGTATATTGTTATTATGACTTTAGAAATGAAGAATAAGTAAAGCAGTGGTGAACTTTTAGAGGTGACTAGGAGCCGAAATATAAAGGGTAGTCCTTCTTTTTTCTGGACATACTGTACATGAAATTTTACGAAACCGTTAGTTACTAAAAAATATGCAAAAATAATTATGTAATACATTCTGCTTTGAAATTAAATAAAACAGATACTTAGAAATTAGCGAATGAATTGAAAATTTCCAAGTTCGTAAAAATATGTATTATGCAATAACGCACAGAACCATTAAATCTTATTTATAAATTGAATCGCTTCATTTAATATTTCATATTTTAATAGTTCCTGAGTTGGGAAGGATATAAAAACTAATGTATTCACATAGAGAAATGTTCTTTATTTTGAAACTCTCTGGTTCATTACTCTGTCAGATTTTGAGATTTAACGTCGACTATTTGTACATAAAAAAATGGGCGTGTCTAGGCCGTGGTCCATTCAAGAAAATTAAAAATAGCTATAACTTTTCATGTTCCCTTTTCGAAAAAACACAGGAACCATAAAAACTCACGTGTGTGTTAAACAACCCTTGTTTCCGCTGTGCCAACCAAACCTAGTTTGCCATGGTTTCCATCGCGGCCCATTAGGTCCTTATTCCTGTCGAGCGTTACCCCATCTCTAGGACGATACCAGGCATTCGAGAATATATCTTAGATTAAACGAAAGCACTCCAAAAGTATCTCGCGGATGTCGAATTTATGTCTTAAATGAACCAATAAAAATATTATATGTTTGTTTTGCTTTCCTGACTGTCGTCAAAAGGGGTTAACGATCTTTGAATACAGAACTTGCAAAACTCTCTTTTCCTCTCTGTCTCCTACTTTAGTGATTTCTTACGTACATAAAAGTAGGAGTATAAAAAATAGGAGGATGAAAAGAAACGGAACAGTTTAAGAATCAAACAGAAAATATTTACCTTTATTCACATCGTCGACCGTTCTGACAAAAATAGCCCAGAGCTATTGAAACAGGCAATGATTTAACTTGATTAAACTGCGTTAATGTTTTGTGCTTTTTCAATTAATTTATTCACATAGTTATAATTAACATCTAAATAACATGTAGTTAAATAAGAAATTGGATCGTTTACCTTCCATAATGTAAATAAATTATATAAACGAAAAAGCTCTAGTTTGAGCTACATATACGTGGGTGGCAAAAATTATTGTATAATAAATTCCCCCACGAAAAACTCACAAAAATCTCGCCCCGGAGGCTTTTCTGTGTTGACCATTATTTGGCAATTGTGTTATCCCTGTGAAGGGTAATAATATCTTACATCCTAATATACGGAGAAAAATGCGTTTGTTCTTGTCCTCGTTCGTCTAGTAGGTCAAGACACCGCGGGCTCAACGCGGGGACCCTGGTTCGAATCCAGGATGAGGTCCGCGCCTCTTTTTCTCCAAAAACAAAAAAAAGCTCTAGTTTGAGCTAAAATTAATACGTGGGTGGCAAAAATTATTGTATGTATAAACAAACGTTATGGTAAGGAAATAATATATAACACAAATAATTATAATATCGTACTGTATTAAAAATAAATTGCAATTTTCAACGTATTTATTCCGTACAATACTAATAAAAACTCAATCGCATTTCAATCAATCGGTCACACGCTTGTCTTCATTATGAGATGAAGAACATTGCAAACACCATGCGTGTTGCCATCCTTTGGAACAGTTATTTTCAAAAATTGCTGCGGTCACTGTTCTTAGGCTCTGTTGTTGGTGCCGTCTCTGGTAGCAAGGTGGTTCAAGGACAGCTGAAAAAAGGCGTGGATTTTATGGTCAACTATGTTGGAAGAGTTGGTTTTAACATAATACGCTTCTAAACAGTCT
>QLNU02015270.1:8718292-8741740 GCA_006491805.2 Dysdera silvatica | reverse complement strand
ATCGTTGCTATGCCTCGTTAGCTTAGCGCTTAAGGCATTCCGGATCTAAGGTAGGCGGACCCTAGTTCGACTCTAACCCGTGGTGATGTCTCTTTTTCTCTTCTACTTTATATTCTCTAGCTTGAGCTCAGGCGTGGGTGTCTGGAATTTCTACCTGTAAAAATTCTCCACGAAACATTACAAAAAATACGCCTCAGTGGCTTTGTACGTTGACTATTATTTAGTAATTGTGTTAACCGTGGCGAAGGTGAATAATATCTTACAACCTTTATAAATAAAGAAGCAAAGCAATAGGTAAATTAGATTATGTGAAACCGAATCAGAATTATTATAACGTGTCTATTTTTTCGTACTTAGCGGTATAAGCTTATGACGGGCAGGGCCAAATTCTCGAACCTTCCTTTTAATAATTATTCAGATACTGTGTCTCGGAACTTTCTAACTGTTCGGAATGCAATTAGAATTCTGTAGGTCAGTGTAGACGCTCAAGCCAATCTTGTTTCCAGACTTTTGTGTAGTGTGATTGGTATTAAGCTTGGGGTTGACAGGTGTCAGCCCTTTCCATGTACCTCGTGTTTTTTATTTCGTATCTGAGGTCTTGTTATTTGGTCATTTTTATGTTATATATTGCCTCTATGTTATTTGTGTTAGAAATTTTTATGTTTATGATGCTTACAGTTTTATTAGTTTGGGTCATGTCTGTTCAGCTGTGTGGTTTCAGCTTGTCAGTGTTACCCTATCCCAGAACACCTAACGGGTTCCATATTGAAATACAGTGTTTCGCAAAGCGTGTTCCGTAGAACCCGCTGGTTCCGTAACGGTATTCCAAAGGTGCCGCAAGCAATTTTTAAAACATCGTCGAAATTTTCCGGAATGGCAGCTTCTTAGGGTTAATATAAAATAAACCTTTCTTCAGTTTAACCAAAGTTTAAAGACATAGTATCAGTAGAAAAGCATAAAACCATTCATCCCATGCAATATTTTTAATCGATATAAATACTTGTACCATTTCATTAAAAAATACCTTACTTCTGTAAAATCTTCTGTAAGTATTATTTGCCTTCTTAACTCATTTATTTCTTATTTTCACATTTATGTCCAAGCAATACTAAATAATAGCAGTTTAGATTTTCTTTAAGTAATATTTGTGGGGGTTCCTTGGCAAGGCATGTGTTAGGAACGGGCTTTCTAACACACAGAGCTCATTCTTCAGATACTTAATTTAGAACATTTATTACACTCTAGAATTATTATGTTCTGATATTATTATATTCTTTATTTAACGTATTCAAATTTTTGTTAAGTCATAGATAATGTATTGTGTCGGTGTTCCTGCGTATTGTTTATATTTTGTAGACAAATTTTCGTTATTGTATTCTCTTGTTTTTTATTATTCGAATTTATGTCGAAATTATGTCCATTGCGAAAGCTTTAATTAGAATTTGTTTCTTTAACAGGGATTGTGCGAATGCGACAAGGGAAGTTACTTGCTGTTATTCGTTTATTAAGATGCCTTAAATATGGCTTAATATAAGAGGTAAGATATTCACATATATCACTAGATGCAGTAAGATTTCTTACATACATAACGAAACCTTACGGCGCAAGTGCATGGTTTGTCACCTAGTTTTCTCTCCTAAAAGTGCTCTATAATTTCAGTAGATCGGCTTGTGACTTCATACTTTTTGTGACGTCATGCTTAAACGTCTCCTTAGTGTTTATAATGCCATTTTCACAAACTCTGGGTTTTTCCCAAACATTCGACATTTTTAAGATTCAGGCATAACTCGAATTACAGGACCTCAAAACCACCATAAACAACATGGCGGCAAGTCAGTTGCTGTGTTGCCAGTCGATTTTGAAACACACACACACAAAATCAGTAGGTGACGGATTATGCACTTTTACCAACCTTACTAAAGTACAAAATGTTCTCTGTCTAATATTAATTTTCCCTTATGGTTGTTTTCTTGGACTTAAGTATATTATTCAATATGTTGTGTTACGATTTAAAGAGAAGCTTTATTTCAATTAGTAACTTTACTGGAACTGAGTTTGAAAGCAACAGAGCAGAGTTTCAGTTCATTACATATAAAAAAAATTACCTAACAACACATATGTAAATGATATTGACCTTAATTAGTTAAACGGTTATTGTTTAGTGCAGGATATAAGTGAAAATATTCAAATTTGTCATTGAAATATTGAATATTTATTTTTTTTATTCAAATATTGAAGTTCAGATATTATTTTATGAAAGCAAGTGTTGGTCAAACGTTAAAGCTGGTGTGGGGACTACACCACTTTAATTATTTTTAATTGCTGCAAACCGGTTAAACGTAATAATGAAGAATCACGGGCGCCTCTCTCTTTTTCTATTTAATCAACACTTAACGACAGCAATTGTTTATACGAATTATATCAATATAGTATTTTGTATAGTATCTATACTTTTAAAAAGAAAGGTGATGTTCTTAATATCACGATTAAATAATTTTCATCTGAACTCAATTACTGGCCTCAGAGGTAAGTTTTGAAAAATTGTATATTTCCAAAATCAACTTAAAATAGTGGGAAATGAAGAGTCCTGCCACATACAAGCTCCACTTAATAAAGAAACGGGATCTCCAAATGCATCATGAGCATGAACTTTCAAATTTCAATCGCAATTATTATAATAAAACGCATATACTTTATTTAAAAAATATTTTTTCTCTGTTCATATCCGAAAACTTCACGGACGCTGGTTATGTTTCTTATATCGAACTTTACTGAACA
Source organism: Dysdera silvatica (assembly GCA_006491805.2). NCBI lineage: Eukaryota > Metazoa > Arthropoda > Arachnida > Araneae > Dysderidae > Dysdera > Dysdera silvatica. The sequence goes on along the minus strand of QLNU02015270.1, from coordinate 8,738,962 downwards.
TCACATAAGGGCCCATTAAAAATTTTTATTGGATTTCTTCAAGTTAGTGAGAAGTAAAGGATCTTAGTTTAAAAGCGAGCACAAGCCACTGACGTGAAGAAAAGTGTCAATCAAATTAGAATGGAAATATTCTTTTCATGGAAGATTTCTGACAACCTTTTTCTATTTATACGTTAATCAGCTTCGCTCTTTTTGCTCCATGCTTTAGCCCATACTGAAATCATTCTGCAACGAAGCGTCCTGTTAAAACTGACATTCTCAACGGCTTGGACAATTAGGAATACTCAAGTTAGCTGTTGATGTGTTCGCACATGCGGTTTAATCGTCAACAATTGATTGCCCTTTAATGAAATTCTGGAAATACCCATTTGCTGCCGCAGGTCAACGCTGTGACTGATCGTCACGTTATCGCTTTCCCCAATTTGATAATACGAATCGGTCGGAAGTTAACTAAAGCTGGCCGAAATGAACCTCTCCATTTTCAATTGCCAATAACATTTCATTCCGAAGATAGCTTAACAAACGAAGTAATCACGAGTATTTTACATGAAGATGTGTTTCGACCAATAAGATTTTCTTCTTTTATTTCTCTTATATTTTTAATTATTGCTTCCGTCTTATTGGTTGTTATGTTAGTAATACTATTATAGAAACAATGCCTTCTAAACCTGTTATCAAAAAATATCTAGAATAATCGCTTTTCTTTATATAACGTCGAACTAACGACAGACAAAAAATTGATTAAAGAAATTAAAAAAGAAAGAGCATGTATTGTAGATATGTTCGTACAAGAAAAATTATTTACATGAGTAGATTTAGAGAAATGAGACACAAAATAAACAAATTAAACTTAAAAAGAAAACAGGACTATTATAATAATTGCTTCAAAGATAAAAACGCTAGAAATAAATGGAGGGTGGTGAATAAAATAATTGGTAAATCTAAAACAAAGAATAAAAATCTAGAGAGATTACGTGAAAATGATGAAACAATAATTGAAGAATAACAAATGGCTAACAAATTAAACGAGTATAGTAGATACTGAATTAAATCGAAACGAATATAACGAAGTGGACTATAATTTGTACTTAAGAATGATTAAGACAACACGATGTTTGTTAAAGACATACATGAATTCGAACTATTAAAAATCATGCAAACATAAAATGTTAAAAAGGGAACGGGTATAGATGAAATAAAACCAAAATTGGTAAAGGAAAATGCTGAGATTTTTCTCGAGCCATTGTTCATAATTTATGAAATCATTGAGTTGGAAATGATTCCGGAAGAGTTAAAAATAGCAAAAATAATCCCAATATTTAAAAAAGGTAAAAAGGATTTAAAATCAAATTATCGACTAATTTCAATCTTGTCAGTATTTGCCAAAATCTTCGAACGACTAATATATAACAGACTAGCCGAATTTATCAAAAGATTTAATATTTTGGATAATTGTCAACATGGTTTCATGAAAGGCAAATCAACAGAAATCGCATTGTTAAATGTGGCAACGGAAATACAAAGATCTTTAGACACCAGTTATATAGGCATGGAAATATTTTTCGACTTAAATAAAGCGTTTGACATAATTAACAGAAAACTGCTGCTAAAAAAATTAAATCAGTACGGTTTTAAAGAAAAGATAAATAATATATTAAAACACTACCTTCAGGGAAGACAACAATTTGTCCTTGTAAATAACATAAAATCTGATTCATTGGAAAGCAAACATGGAGTTCCCCAGCAATCAATCCTTGCTCCCCTATTGTTTTTACTGTATATTAATGATATTATGCATGTATCAGACAAAGGTACATTAACATTATGTGCAGACAACACTAGTGTATTTGTAAGAGGAAACAATATTGAAGAATTGATAAAAACTGGACAGGAAGAAATTGGAAAATATGAACTTTGGTTTAGAAGTAATCACATGAAAATAAATGACACTAAAATAAAAATATTAATTTTAAAACGAAGAAAAAAAAATTGGTAAATTGAGGGATATAGATAGAATTTATATTAATGGAAAAGAAGTTGAAATTGTCAAAGAAATTGATTCCTTAGGAGTAACATTAACGAACGATTTAAACTGGAATAAACAAATTGAAAAAAAAAAAAAAAATCAGTTCGGGAACAAGAATTATAAAGAAATTGTCACGTGAAGTTAATAAGAATGTGTTACTGAGTCTGTACTATCTTTTTCTATATAGTCACCTGATTTATTGCAATTGTATATAGGAAAATTTGAATAAGAACAACATGAAGGTAATTAAATCCGTACAGAATAAATTTTTAAAAACCATCGAACGAAACACCAGCTTAAGTTACATTACATTATTTGTAAAATATGGTATATTACCAATTGATAAAATCAATGAATATTGTACGCTAGAACTAATGTATGAAAGGATAATAGAAGGAAAACATTTTGGATAATATTGATATCCAATATCACGAAAACAATAGAAATTTAAGAAGAAGCAACCAAATTAAGCTACGAGAGATTAGAACGGAAATGTACAGAAAGGAATTGAATATATGGGAATAAAGCTTTGGAATGAATTACCAAATAATCTTAACAATATAAAATTGTTTAAAAAGAAATTAATTGTATACTTATTAAACGGAGTTTGTGCGCCAGCGGATTAATAGGGTCCTCAACCGGTTAAATTTTATAATTTAAACTGGGGACCCATCACGGGGAAATGCAAATTGTATTGTCTGTTCTAAACTGTGTGAAATTTATTATACTTAAATTGAAATTCAAGACTGTATGCAATATGTAACCCTTGTGACAAATAAACATTATTATTATTATTATATTTAGTGGAATTGACATTCGATTGAGCTTTACGATCTCAGAGAAGTATCCTTAAGAAATGTAAGAAGAAATCAATGGATGGAACTTTTGTGTTTGCATTTTTAGCCGATGTACAAATTGAATCCCAAGGCATTATGCTTCTCCTTTGGAAGAAGTTCTTTAGGCATAGAATAAAGAGATAAACACATACTTACGATTTTATTAAGAATAACGGTGTGTCAAATAATTGAATGAGTCTGATCATTTATCCTAGATGGACAAAATCATACATTGGATCATTCAGTAAACGATTTATCACACGTGCAATATATATACAGTGAACCAAAAACAAAGTTGGATGGCAACTGGAGTAGATTTCATTATTTCATAGTTCTGTAACCTGTTATACTTTCAAAATGAAATGCAAAAGAATGAAAATTTTCAAAGTGATTAAAACAATTTTATTTGACTTTAATAAAATGTCGCATTCAAACAAAAAAAAATTAACAAAAACAAAAGTGGTGCCTATCTTCGACACCAAAAAAAAAAACTTGGACACTTATTTCACTAACACTATTAAGTCTCCTTATGCAAATTTTAAAGTTGTTGTTTCTCTGTTGGCAATAGTCCTAGTCAACACTGTAGCATTGAAGCTGTTAGACGAGTTTTTGCATTACGATAAGCCGGCAAAAATGAAGAACAAGCAAACTTCTACAGATATGAAAGAATTAATTCTGAAAATATGTAAAGAGGAGAAAAGTATAAGAAAGAGTGCAGAAATATTAAAAAAAAACCACGGGCATCAGTGCATTACATAATAAATATGTATTAAAAAAAATCTGGTTTTTGAAAAGTCCTAGCGGAAGTGGTAGACCCAAAAAATTTATTCATCTCAAACAGAAAGAAGAATTATTCGTTGTGTCAAAAAAGATCCTAAACTTTCTGCAGTAAAGATTGCTAAAGAGTTAAAGGAAGATTCTATTGTAAGTGTACACCCACAGACTATAAGAAATTTACTACATTCGGAAGAATACAAAGCATATACGCCCCGAAAAAAACCGTACTTGTCTGCTAGAAATATAAAGAAACGAATTGAATACGCCAAAAAGTACATAAGGAGTCTACAAGAATTTTGGAAATCTGTTATTTTCACAGACGAGTCAAAATTTAATTTATTCGGATCTAATGGTCGTCGTTTTGCATGGCGAAGGCAAGGAACAGAGCTTAATTCAGCAAATATAAATGTGACTGTAAAACATGGTGGGGGCAGCCTAATGGTATGGGGTGCAATGGATGTGACTGAAGTTGGGAATTTGGTGTTTATCGAAGGTATAATGGACAAAACAATGTATTTAAATATTCTAAAGCGAAATTTACCAGAAACAGCTGCTAAATTAAAACTAAATGAAGGTTATTGTTTGGTTCAGGACAACGACCCTAAGCACACCTCTCTAATTGTAAAGACATGGTTGGTCTATAAAGTCAAAAAGTACTTCCCTATCCTCCCCAAAGCCCGGATTTAAATCCGATGGAACATCTGTGGGCGTATATGGATAAAAAATTGAGCGAGAGGCATATAAAGAATGAAAAGGAACTAAAAAGTGCTCTTCAGTACATATGGGACAATGTACCTTCTGATTTTACTGAAAAATTAGTTCTTTCTGTGAATAAGAGGTTGCAAGCTGTTATAGAAGCCAGAGGACATCATACGAAATATTGAGTTTTATATATTTTGATTTTGAAAACACTTTTTCTTAATTTGTATAACTGTCAAAGTTTTTTTTTTTGGTGTCGAAGATAGGCACCATTTTTGTTTTTGTTAATTTTTTGTTTGAATGCGAGATTTTATTAAAGTCAAATAAAATTGTTTCAATCACTTATATGTAAATCAAATGGAGTTGTAGCTCTGTAACCCCTCCCCCCCCCATTGTAAGCCTGTAACCCTCCCCTTATGAACTTTCTAGGTATGCCTATGGTGGGTGGGTGGTGTGCAAAATGGTGGTCGGACAAGCATAGTCGTAGGCAGAAAGTTCATAAGGGGTTATGGGCTTAATGGGAGGGGTTACAGAGCTATAACTCATATATTCCTATATTAAATATACAAAATTTCATTACGATGGGGGTTACAACCTCCAAAACCGCCCCCTGGCTGCATCTATGCAGACAAGGGCATTCTATATCTGTAAAATGTCTTTTGTTCGTCATCCCCCACTTTGCTATTTGCATTGTATTACAACCCTCTTTCCTTTTTCTGCTGAGAAAATTTTTTTCCTACTAACGATTTTCCGCTTTATGAAGGCTTTTCTCTTTGACGGGACTAAATAGTGCTTTCCGTTTCCGCGTTAGACAGTTTCCGTAGCTAATGTTAACTACCATTGACTTTTGAAGGGACCGTAAAAAAATTCCGTGTTGAGCAAGTTTCCGCTTTATGTAGGTTCCGCCTTAGATTTCACTGTGTGTGTGTGCGTATATATATATATGTGTGTGTGTGTGTGCTTTAGCACATGGCAATATAAAGTGCACAAATTGTATATTTTTGGGCGCTTTTATGGGAAATGTAAAAAAAAGTTTATACTCAAAAATTATTCTATTTCTACTATATTTTTAAATTTATAAAACTCATGGGATACAATATCCATACATTACATTTTTTTATGAAATTTTCAATTTCAGTTTTCGTCTCTTTTCATTTTCCTGGTTTTTAAAGCCTCAAGTCTTTTTTCGTCGCTGTCTTTTACCGGAAAAGCATATAATCTTTTTTCCGGTCCCTCTTTTCATTTCGCCTTTGCTTTTTATCGAATTTGTCATCAGTCTGGAGATCCGCGACACACTGAAAAATGCGTGTTTGGGAAGAAAAGTTATTTCGGCGCCTGGCGGAAGATGGGCAAATTCTAAACTATAGGAGCGCCTGCACCTGCTTCGTGAATTATAGGCCCACGTGTCCGTGATTGGTCAAATTCTCAGGTTCCCGAAAATAAGTCCCACGTAGAAAATTGCTTATAGATTTTAAAGTAAATCTTTAAATCCCATTCCATTTCATTTTGATAGCTAAACGTCAGTCTAAAACTAAAGGAAGAGCTCAAAAAATAGATTTTCAGGAGCTTCTGAGTGATTTTTCGGATTTTTTCCCTCATACAAAACAAAAATGCAACTTTTTTTAGATTACCAGGCGTCAAAATAGATTTTCAATCAACGGTTCTTTCAAACTCGGGAATATAAAACTATCGGGAGTATGTGGAATAATAAGGGAATTGAGAGAGGCAAAGAAAGGTATGCTGGAAAATGAAGAAAGACGGACTCAGAGATACGGAATTACATAAAAGGATAGAGGAAATAAAAAATATATATGAGGAAATGAGATTTACATTTATGCATAAATCTGGATAAAAATGGATAAACGATCTGACGTGCTTTCGACTTCAAGAAGGTAGTCTTTAATTCTTTTGTTGATTAAGAAGCCAACACCACTTGTTCTTCCAGTTTCCGTTCCTCTATAATAAAACAAATGTCCGCTTTTCAGTTCCACCAACTCTTCACCTTTTCTTCTAACTTCACTGAGCCTGGGCCATTCCAGTGATTCTTAGCACCCCCTGCTTTCATGCCACACTGACCGCTGCCTTGATCAGGAGCACTCCAGCACCTGGAGACTAGGGGCCATGGTTTCTGGTGTGTCAACATAATGGAGGAATTAGCCATAATTTCACCACGCTGGCTAGACGGGTTGGTGAATTAGCCCTCCCCTTCCGCCTTTCTATCCGTACTTTCAGGTGCCACTTTGGTTAATTTGTATGTGGGGAAAGGAAGAAGCGATATCTCCCCGTATGGAACGGCAAATTTCCATTTTCCAGCCCCGTAAGCTAAAGGTTAAATGTGTTTATGCTCATTGATTTTATATTTTGTTTTTTATTTAAATTTATCGGTCTTTTTTCTACCTATATCTTTCACTTACTGGTAAGTCATGAACCACGTTAAATACGAGCTCTGCGGTGGTGTAGTGGTAACACATTCAGATACCATCCGGTTAACCTAGGTTCAACTCTTAACTCTGAACGGCCCTGCAGTAATGTAACGGTAACGCCTTTTCCCAGCATGCGTTTATCCCGGTCTCGGCTCCCAATTGTGCCAAAAACCTGACTGCCCACCGTAAATGTCCACCGTACGGGTCAAACCTCCGGACGGTGGGCAGTTACTCCTTACTCTCTAGGCCTCAAAGGAATCCGAATCCGCGGACAACCGCAGGTCTCGGCGCTAAGTGACTCTTAGTGTCCTTGCGCCGAAAAACTCAAACCCAACTGTGAACAAGAAACACGCTTCGAGACCAATTGTTTACTCTGGTTTGGAACTTGATTTCCTAGTCTTAAGATGTTCAATTCAATTAAGCAATTTGAATTCCTCAGGAAAGTATTAGTTCACTGCTCTACAGTAACATAGCGGCAACGCGTTATTCTAGCCTGTCATTAACCTGGGTTCGATTCCCAATGGTACTGCAGAACGCTTGCCATCCCATTATAGTCCGGAATTATGATTCCATTGACAGTAGAGGGTCAGATTTTTCGAAAAGCTGTAAGTCCCGACAAATGACCTTTGCTGCTCTTGGGCCGGAAAAACTCGAACCATGAAATACGTCGCGCCCCCATGCATTCATGGACTACAATCACTTCCTTTGTAGCACTGTATTAAATTCGATTCTTAATACTTGTAAGTTTCATTATATGCACTAAATTCGATTCGTACGTAACAAGTTTCATTTTATGAAAGAATATGGTTCGGAAATAAGATGGAGTCATTGTTCAGACTGACTCTTCAGATAGTCCCGGAATGTAAAAAAATGCAAATTTTCCAACTAAATTTTGTAATCGTCGGTGTATTTTTGTACGGTTTTGTTTTTTCACTGTACAATTGTTTGTTTTATGGTGCAAGGATAGGTATGATCAAGACGCGCATATTTCCCATATCTCTGAACCTTTCATCTGAAAAATTGAATCCCTGAATAAGAATTGGCATGCTTTACAATAGCCTTTCGCCAAGCATACATTTTATTTAGATTCCCAATGAAGATCATATTTAACTTCCCAAATGAAGATTATATTTAACTTCCCAATAAAGATCATATTCAATTTCACTTCCCAATGAAGATCATATTTAATTTCAGTTCCCAATGAAGATCATATTCAATTTCACTTCTCAGTGAAGATAATATTTAATTTCACTTCCCAATGAAGATCGTATTTAACTTCCCAATGAAAATCATATTTAATTTAATAATTGTAGGTTATAATAGAGTATAAACTTCGGAACCGAATAAAGGAGGACAGCATAGAAATTGCACATTTAGAAATAGATAATTATATACTCAATTGTGACAGTTCACTTTTTCTCAATTACATGCAAATTATTTGATGAGTTTTCAAAACCAAACAACTGCTTTCTTGCCAACCAATTTCTTACGCATATTAATGGAAAACTATCATAAACATTGAGTTTAGTGTAAACACACATTCTAAGTCGGAAATGCTTTCTATTCCACAGTATTTTTTCTATTAAAAATAGTTAAGGCGAATCATTAAAAATGCTTTGCATTAATTTTTTATTTTTCACTTAGTTGTGTGTTATCATGAAGATTATTAAAAAGTGTTTCAAAGTCTCGCTTGTAGAAAGAATCTAGTGTTCAGTTTTGAAAATATACGTTTAGAAACATGTGCGTCATACACAATACGGTAAAAATTTTCCTGTGAATGTGAAGGTAAATTTTACATCACATGCACTCACACGAAATATGGTGAAAAAAGTACAGAAAATTCGGCTTCAAGCTCATTATACTGGTCAGACACTACTGGCAAGCTGAACCTACAGTTTAGCGAGTTACCTGGACTTCAGTCCCAACTACCAAAGTTCTGCACAGTGGCGAAACTTCTTATATTACCCTCTTAGGGAGTAAACCCTCTCCTTACTACTTCAAAACGATCATTTTCAAACGAGATCATTAGTTAGATCATCTAATGATGCACACATGTATAAAAACGCATAACAGATACAAGACTAATTGGTGTGCACAATTGCCGTGCTCTCCTTAACCCAGAAATAAGAAATTTCTTAGATGTTATTCTCCATAATATTTTTACTTGACTATTCGGTTAACCATTGTTAAAACTTTTGTAAATCAACAACTATTAAAAAACTTGAATCTAAAAAAGGAACAAAATAAATGTTACATCGTTACACTAAAGTTGATAATTATTTGGAATTCTTTTCGATATTATGAAAATTCAAAATCCACACTTTTGAAAAAAATCGGCTGTGAAATTCGTGACTAACGTTGTAATCACGTGCGCTTATAATAAAGCACGCCTAACAAAATACGCGATACGGTATCTTGTATTATCTTCTATAAAACATACGTTTTGAGACGTTATAATCTTGAATTGGATGCCTTATTTTTTCCTGAATCCATTGTTATACATAGCAAAAATTTATGATCTTTATGATCATAAGACGAAGACCTGCCTGGTTAAGATCCCAATCTATTCATTCTTCTGCTAACTCGTTTCTCCCATTTAACCTTCGTTTCCTATTTACTTTTAATCAGTATTCCTTACTTGCTATCTATCCTTAATCTGTTTATTTATTCCAGGTACCTGCTTTAACTTCTCATTATTTTCGTTGTGTTTTTTGTTCTTAATCCCAGAGGCTTTATTCAGCACTAACTTTCATTTGTACTTTCTCTTTTCGTACTGCTAAAAGTATAGTTAGTGAAAGCCTCGCGTTAATATACCTTCTCATTATAAGTATATATCCTTAATCTTATTAAAAGTATATATTAATTTATTATTGTTAAAGTTCAGTTTTATTTATGTGTATTTTAGTTACGGCATGTGTTAAATGATCAAAATATACGGTTATGGTTTTGAAAGAATGCTTCCTGCGGTTTCTCAGTGCGGTTGATTGATTGTTTGGCTTTTTTATGGCGCAAGAGCATCTGGGCTATACTGCGCCAAGTTTTCAGTGTGGTAACGCGTTCGCCTAGTGCGCCGTTAATCCGGGTTCGACTCCCAACAGTGCAAAGAACGCTTACTTAGAGATCTCATAAAATCGCACTGCTCATTATAATTTGGGATTTCGTTCCCTAGGCCTTAAGAGGTTCGGATTCCTCGGAAAAACAGAAGGTCCCGGCCCTCATGGCCATTGAGCCGTAAAACCACAAACAAACAATTGAAAGAATACCACGAACATACTGATACCGAAAGCGATGTAGATATTTTGATCTGTAAATTGTAAACATCCTTTGACACCATGGACGCCCCGAGGGGGTGCAAGGGGTGCACTTGAACCCCCCTTATGAAAAAAGGGGGAAAAAAGGACTGAATCCACAAGAAACTGTAGTCCAACAACATTATTCAATTGGAATTTTTCCTGGATGCACCTACCCTACATATGATTACAGGGGCGACCATGTTTGAGACTATTTTCTTCTTACCTTGTCAAAAATATCAGTTTTACTTTATTCTTGATGAAGTATATGCTTTTCAAATTTTTTTTTATTATCTTCAACTCTTCTTCTTTCAATCCCTTAAGAAATAATGATGCACAATGAGAACGTAGATACTCCTTGAGAAATGTTGATTTTTCAATCATTCATTTAACACAATTTTTTACAAGTCTCTTTATTTTTCACTACATTCTTGCTTTTCATCTTGAATCTATTCTTACGTTTATTTCACTGTATTTCTCGGGTTACCCCTTTCCTTGAGTGTTTCTGTCCCGTAGTTGTCTATTAAAATTTATTTTCTTCATGATTGTATGTCTAGTCGATCATATTCTCTTTTCTTTGTTATTCTCTATCTGGATTATAATTCCGGAGGACAATCTCCCCCATTTCTAATTTATGCGCTGTACCAGCAAAACCTCAACATCATTATCCTCGTATGTGACTCATACACAGTGCTTACTTAGTATATGCACCATTCAATATATATAGCTCAGGTGCATGGAAATTATTATTTCTGAAGAAGATTCTGGCCTCAAATATTCCATAATTCCTTGTAAGCAGTGGCTAATTGAAGTTTTTGAGGCCTGGGCTACTGATATTTTGAGTTAAAAGGATCGTCTACAAGGGAACACGTCTCTGGAGGCCCTCTAGCTGGCGGAGGCCCCGCCCTTAAAACCCATGCGTTAAACCGGCACTGCTTGTAAGTTATCATTTTGGTCGGCGTGTTTTATATTGTACGGAGGCATGTGTTCGAAGAAAACCTGTTTGATTTGTTATTGTTTTTATCAATCCTGAACTAACAAGGGGAACCCACGGTGAGTGCGCCGCCAATTTTGATGATTTTTTTTTATGAAAGTAGAGACAAAATAAGGAAATACGTGTCTCGGCATTCATGCCAATGCAGCTTATTTTCGGCGATACGAATTTTTAAAGATTTTGCATATTATATATGAGCGACATCCTCTACAAGCCAAACAGTAACTGGTGTTGTATAAATGTTTTGAATGTAATTCATTTTGTTCTCTAGTATACTTAAGAAGAAGTTTATGTCTCCTGAGGGTGGTCTATATAGTGACATGATTATATTACCATCTGTTTCTGCCCTCATTATTTAAATATTTTCCCCCAAATATTCTACTGCATCTAGAAATTTTATAGTAATATTTATTTTAGAGTATATAATAATACCTCCCCCTCTTCGAGTTTTCCTATATATAGCATTTTCGTTATATCTATTTAGACTTGTTTCACAATCATCTTTTTTCCAGGTCTCCGTAATTATGACGATTTCAGGATCCTGTTGTTGTTCGACGATATTTTCAATTATCTCTATTTGATTATTTATATTCTGTGCATTCATATAAAGTATCCTTATATTGAAATTTATTTCTTATGTCCGTTTTTTTTTTGTCTTATTTTATTTTCCCGTTCGTTTGTCTCTTTCTTCTCAGTTTTCGTGCTTTTTTTACAATTTCGTCACAATTTTCGTCTTTTTTCTCAGGGATACCATCAATTATGATGTTGTTTCTTCTTATGTATTGATCAATCCTATTTAGATCTGAATACATATCCTGGTTTTCTATTCGCATAATTTCCAATTCGTGATCTTTATCCTCCATCCAATCCTCTGCCTGTCTACTTAACCGCTCTATATCCTGTTTAATCTCTGTTATAGCATGTTTGTTTCTTTCATTTTCTTCCAATATAATTCTAAACCCTTTCGTTATTTCTCTAAACGCAGATCGTATTTCATTTTTTAATGAACTCGTGCCATCAATTCTCTAAATCAATTCGTTTTGTCATTTTTCTCTTCTATTTCCCTCTTCTTTTATTATTTTCTTTAATTCCCCAGTTCTTTCAACATCTAATTTCTAAATTCTTCGGTATCCTTTCTGCATTTCGCACTCTTATTTCTTCCTCCGTCTCATTTCAAATCTTAAATTTCTCTGGCCTTTAGATTGTATTTATATCAACATGATAATTTTATATATATGTGTGTGTGTGTGTGTGTGTGTGTGTGTGTGTGAAGCAAGCAAAAATTGTACTATAGTTCTAACGTTACAGTGTTTCCCCTAAAGTTGAGACCCCCTAGATCAAGACCAAATCCGCCAAATTAGCACAATTTCCGCTGGCGCAGCACCACCTCCGAATCCCGGAAGGAAGAAAGCGAAAAACACCAGTAAACAAATGGCAATACTGTTCGGAAGATGGCGGCGCCCATATATTGTTTACAAATTATAAATATTGCCAAATAAACATGAATTCTTTGCCGATTTCGATGAAACTGGAGTCATTTTAAAGACAATCAATTCCAATTGAATCTTTTCATGGTTTCAGAGCCCTGTATCGTCTAGTGTAGTCCCTATTCATTTATCAGGGCGTAGCAAGCTTTCAAGGGTGGTTAAGTACTTAAAAGCGCAATAGTTCACCAATTATTCATTATTTCCAATGAACTCAAGATCGTTTGAATGAACATTACTGGTCAACTGCCGAGAGAGAACCATGAGCGATGATGTCACGCTTCCCACGGACACCCATGATATATATATATACAATGTGAATTTATTAAAGTAAGTTTATAAACAAAATCCGATTCTAAGAAAAACATTTTTATTAATAAAAATACATAAATAAATAAAAAGGATACATTAAAAAAAAGTGATCGATTTCCGCGGGCATCGAACTCAAAAACACGAAGCGATAGGCCTGTAACTTACCAACTAAGCTACCGATTGGCTTGCGGAGGATGTCGTATTTTAAGCTCATATATCGGATGCAAAATCTTTAAAAATCCATGTCTCCGAAAATAAGCCGCATTGGCACGAATGCCGAGACACGTATTTCCTTATTTCGGCTATACTTTCATCAAAATCGACGGAGCACTCACCGTGGTTTCCCCATGTAAAAAGAAAAATTAGATCCAATAATATAAATTTTATTCTCTCTTTGTGTGATCTTCATAAATTCTATTCCCTTGGCTTCTTAGTTGGAATTCAACGCTCGAATGAGAAAGCTATTATCTTTATTAGGTGAATCAAACAGCCTGATTTCACTATAAACAATCTTAATTACGTTAATCAAACTTCCTTGAAATGACTGTACACAAACAACCTTAGAGAAATGGCAGTTGCTCGCAAAAGTAATTTAGTGCCATAAAACTTGATCTTAGTGCCCAAAATTAGCATTTTTAGAGACTTTACACTAAAGTGGTTACTTGGGCGAAAATATTTCCTCATTAATTTTTAAGAATCGTGTTCATACTTTGCGTTGAGAAGCTGAACTAATCTTCATTAGAACAGTACGGATCGTTTGGTTAATAAATTCAAGATGACTAAAATATATATATAAAAAATAAATAATATTGTATATAAAAAAATTATAATGGAAATTTTTAGAGGCTTTTTATCAAATTAATCGCCTAAGATTTTTTATATGACCTTCATCCAGCAGTGGATAGATAATGGTTGAATATGATGATGATATATATATAGTTTGTGTATTGCAAATATTTTCTTTGTCATATTTAACTACCATGAATTGGCTATTATTTGTATACATTTCTGCAATTCTCGTCCGTTCCTTTATCCCGCAATTGCCCAACATTACACTTAGTACCCTTATATTATATAATAAATCTAACTAATGTTACCTTGTACAGTATCTAGTATAATTTAAATTTATCTGTATATCAGGGATACCAGAAACAATTTTTCAGGAAAATATATGCCCAGAAGTATATAAGCATATACGTTCATGCTTATTTGCAACCGATTCGTGTAGTAAGTTTCGTATATCATTTAGTTTTGTATATAATTCAAATTTAACTTGTTTTTATTAATTAATAAATGTTATTAATTATATTTATTTAAAAGTATTTTGATTAAAGTGTACCATATGTTTGTACCATATATATATGTGTGTGTGTGTGTGTATATGTGTGCAGTAAAATCTCTGAATAGTGGACACCTCGGGACTTGAAAATCTTTTTGCTATTCAGAGGTGACCACTATTTGGAAGTGTTGGGACATAGCAAATGTTAGGACTGGGAGTTGGAAACTGTCCGCTAAATAGAGGTTCTTTGCTTTTTGGGAGTGCTCAGTTCTGTTGTATGTGTTTTATACATATGCATAACATATATTACTTTAAACACATATGCATTATTTAATGTATTACAGATACAGAAAATACACGCATTGTACACTCTAATTAAAATGTTTATATTGTTTAATATGCCAGGCAATAAACTTGATATATGTACAGTACTGCCTTTTTCAGTCTATTACTCCATGAACTATCTACGTGCAGCATCTTGCTGCAAAAACAAACTTGGGCCATCTAAATAGCACGTGATCCACATTACTGCCATGACACGAAATCTTTATTTAACGTTAGGAATCTAAATAATACTATAACGATATATTTTTCTAAAAGATAATTGGCAGATGTAAACAAAAACTAAAAGTTTGAAGATTTACTTTCCTTCAAGCCTTTGCCCACGTATGTAAATAAAATACTACTTCCTATACTTTTTCCAACTGAAAGATGACCCATATTATCCGTCTGCTATCTGTGCTATCGAAGAAAAGAGAGAAGATTTCTGAAGAGTGTTCTCCATTCACGTATGGGATCCTGAATAGCGAGGAAGTCAATGGCAAATAGCTTTAACGAATACAAATTGCAGAAAGGTACAATAATTTGCCCTAAGTGCTGCTGAAAGCACCTTCTCTAGTTAACGGAAAAGCTAGATTTAAATCCTTAATGAGGATTCTTATATTCAGAGTCATGTTCTGTGGATAATTAGACGACGAAGCTATGGTTCTACTCTCTTGACTTGCTTGCTTGCTTGCACTTTACGCAGACTAATACTGATAAGCGAGTAACTCCGTTATTTTACGAATTTCTAAAGATTGGGAGAAGCGGGTCGATGCAAAATTAAGAGTACTTAAATCTTGATTTCGAAAGATGTTTTACTTAAATGTTTCAAACTACGATGAAGCGCATTTAAATAGCTTTTAAGGTTAATTCAAAGATACTTTTCAAAATGTCGATTTTCTAATTTTGACGGATGAAAATGCTTCTCTTTCTCTTAACAGAAGTAACTTTTCCAGTTCTTATTGGTTGGAGACATTGATGGTTCTGTCGATCTAACCATCACTTGTGCACTTGGTTTTGCACTTTGTTTTAACCATCACAGTGCATTGAATGAAAATAACAGCATTTGCATAAATTGGTATTATTTTCGATTTTCCTTCGCCATGGCTATTGAAAATGAAGAAAAGACTAATACAGGTCATCCTGGCCAATGTGGCCTCAAACTTGAATTTCATGGCCAACAGCAGCATTTAAGCCGTCCTGAAACTTCTAAGCTGTTTGTTTGTTCTAATTGTCTCGTCGTGTATTTACTGTGGAGGGAAAGCTAAACATCTTCAAGAGTGCAATATTATCCAGAGATGATTATTTTGCTTCTGTTTGATGCAGCACAATTTCAGACGTAGTTGTGCCACGAAATCCAAGGAAGGAAAGAATATAATTAAAATTTCTTCTATTGGCAAATTCAGACCATTTTGATTCGATTTCATATTTTATCACCAATTTCAATTTCCGCACTGATTCGTACTCTTAGGAATTCTTTGCCAGAAAATGTTTCTTTACATCTTTTAGGAAAGGAATTTGTATGTTTTTATATTTTACGTCCGAAGACTGAAATATACACAAAGGGCACCAAAAATAGCAATCGTCGGCAGAGCTCAAAGTGTCACTATAAAACACTAAATGCGCTGAAACGAATCCATTTCTAAACCAGCATGCTGTTTTCGCTTCTTGAATATAATTATAGTTCTTCCCATTGTATTTGAAGTCATGTATTTCCCAGACGTTTTCGAATTGTTTAGTTCGCATTTCACGTATCGTAATGATTAACCTTGGAGTTTCTGAAACGTTGGTTGATTGTTTGCGGAAACACTGAAACCGATTTCTAAATTATACCTCGCATTTTTTTTTCTCAAATACGTAACCTTTCAGACTATTGCTACACTGAGTGAAATGAGAATTATAAATAGTAAAACGATCACTTTTTATTCCCTTCCATGCATCAATATCTAAGTATATTTTCTCTTTAATTTTTTTTTCATCTCAGCTCAGCCCCTATCTTAATTTTTTAGCCTTTTGATCTAAAAAAAGTTTCCCATTCTTAATCTGATGACTAATAAATTTTGACACCCACGCTTAAACTCGAACTAAGGTTTTTATTTTTTTTCCGTAAAGGAAAAAAAAAAAAGACTTCTTCCTGGTACAGAATCGAACCGGGGACGAATCGGAATGCCCTAATCTGCTCAGCAACCAGAATGCAGTAATAATTTTTATTTTCTTCGTATTTAAGTTTCGTAAGATATCCTTACATTTCTAAGAGTCTAATACTCATTTAAATAATTATTTATTTCTAAATTATCAAAGGGTCAAATAGCCACCTGAGTATGCCTTCTCAATTTTTCGTAAAAAATTGTGATAACTAATATTTTTTGACGGAGAAACCACCCGCGATTGTTATATGTATAAACTCCGAGAAGGGTAATAATGTCTTACAATATTTAATCAGTACCTGCAGTTTCTCTCTTTTCATAATTAAAAAAAATTTAGCTTGACGCTTAATAGCACTTTCAACTAGTTAATCTGAATTAAAACTCATGTAGAAAGCAAAAGTGGGGGGAACCAAATTAAAAATTAATGAAGGAAAGCCGAAGAAATTAAAATGACCCACAAGTCTCAGTGAAAATCGCAAGATCAGCGATAAAAATGTCGAGCAAATAAAACCATCCCTAAACGTCGGCAGTATTGTGTTCATTGAAGGAAGAACAGAGAAAACGTAATGAGAGACACCTGGAAAGCTTAAGATATCTTTCCACAATTGAAAAATATTTAGCACATACAGTAAGCAAAAAGAAAATGTAAACTAAATATTTTTCAAAGTGCCACAAGACCGTAACAAGACTGGCCTTGTAGGGCTTCTTTTAACACAGATGCATCCCTACTTATTAAGAATATATCATCTGCAAAAGCTGGATGTTACGAGGTTCCATTAAAAATCGTGTCACCTGGATGCGAGCTCAATTTTTATAGCGTCTTCAAGCGCTAAATTAAACAACGTCGACATCATCTTGTCTTAGACTGTTCTCCACTACGAATTCACTTCACAGCTGTCCTTGAATCCTTACTTTGGCCTTGGTATTCTTTTTTACCAAATTAATGGTTCCTGAGAGAATATGTAGTTCTCTCAGAACTTGGAAAAGTTTATTTCTTTGGACGCTGTCATAGGCTGGTTTAAAATCAATAAATAGCTGTTGTATGCTGATATTAAATTCGTAGCGTTTCTCATGGATAATATTTAGTGAAAATATATGGTCTGTTGTTGATCTGTTTCTTCTGAATCCGCATTATCACCTAGAATTATTATTATAGGTTATCACCTAGAATTTTGAAAAAAATCTTATAAACAACATTTAGTAATGGGATTCCTCTGTAGTTAACACAGTCGGTTTTGTCATTTGCTTATAAATGGGATGAATAATTGCTGAGCTCCATTTTGTCGGAATGTCGTTTTTCTCCCACACCTCTTTCACCAGTGAATACATTTTGTCTCTCAGTTCAACTCCTCCGTATTTGATTAATGCTGCCTGAATGCCATCTTCTCTAGAGCTCTTATTATTCTTTAAAGATCGTATCACTTCATCTACTTCTTCTCTTTCAATATTAATTTCTACTTGGTCTTGGTGTGTCTCTTGCATTTTTTTTTTATCGATAACTCTATCTTTCTCAAAGTTCAACAATTCTTCAAAATATTCTGTGCCCACTATTTAATATTTTGTGACCTCTTCCTATTAAGGTTCTTTCTTTATCTTTACACAGTGAATTTTCGGATTAGGACCCTCTCTTTAATACAACAGCTTTCTTAAACACATTTCTTGTCTCTTATCTTTGGTGAAATTATTCTGACTTAAGCAGTCTTTTTTTTCCCGTTCTCTTTTTTATTCTTTAAGTAGGCATTTTCTCCCTTTTAACAATTTAAGAAATTTTCATACTTTGATCTTGTTTTCCTTTGAAATATTATTTCTCTCACCTTATTCTTTTCTTTTAGCACGTTTTTGCAATCATCATCAAACCATTTAGTTCTTTTTTCAGAGTTTTTGTATTTGATGATCATCGACGCCGAAGTCTTAATTATGACCTGAAGTACCATCCTTTTTTGCTCCATTTCTCCTTCCTCTGGTATATTATTGCCAGTAACTAAATTTTCAGAAATAGCTTATTGGAATTTATGTCTTACTAAAAGGTTGTGTTTAAGTGTTTGTATATTAAATAATTTTTCTTTTTTTGGGGAAGGACTTACTGGTGTTTGCGGTCCTCTGTCTATATAAGATTCGGACCATGAAGTGGTCGGAGTCAATATTCGCTCCTCTACGTGTCCTGATATCCATGACATCTGACCCATATCTACCCTCTATTAGGAAGTTATCTATTTCATATTTAGTGGCACTGTTCAGTGAGGCCCGTGTAGCTTTGTGTATATTTTTATGGTCAAAATACGTAATACTTATAGTTACGTTTGCGATATCAATGAAGCAAAATCAATGAACCGCAGCCCATTATTGTTGCTATAGTCATGAAAACTATGACACCCGAGTGCTGGTCTAAACTGATCTTCTTTTTCCAGCTTTGCGTTTATATCCTTTAGAACGATTTTCACATCGTACATTGGGATCTTATCATAGGATCGTTCAATTGTTGCATAGAATTCTACTTTGGCTCCATCCTCTGCATTCTCTGACCGTGCGTGTATACACAGCAAAGTAATATAGAAGAATTTGGATTTCGACACATTCTTTCATTGATGGCCTCAATGAAAATACATGATTTCCTGTAGGGCTACCAGATATATTTTACATTTCTTTAGTTCACCTTTCAAATTTTCTAGGGCTCCAGCTCGATATAAACTTCGGACATTCCAAATGGCCATTGATACAAATCCTTCGTTAAGGCAACCTTACGCTTTTTTTTATTATTCATCTGGTTAACTGTTTTCGCCATTTTTCCAAAAACGCGTATGTAGAAAATTTTGAGGAAAAAGTGGAAATCTAGAATTCAAATGAATATATGTTGCTTTACTCCAGCATTATTCCTAAGTTGCTTGGACTCGTTGAAAAAAAAATAACTTGATACGACGGATCAAAAGCAGAGCTCCATGATGGCCCACCGGGCATTTGCCCGATGACTTCTATGGCCAGTCCGACCCTAATTCTGTTCACGAAAAGAAGTCCAATGAAAGGTAGAAATAACGAGAGGTGACGTCACAAAGGGGTTAGTTGATTACTATTTCCCGTTATTTCTAACTGTTCCATCGGACTTCTTTTCGTGAACGAACAGTACCAAACATTGAAAGTGATTACTAGCAATAACAAATCAAATTCAAGTTTTTATAACTGCCTTCATACAATATTGAACACGTACTGGCTAGCAAAGATAACTAATATAGAACTATAGAATGCTTGCGTAGCCATGGAACGTTAGCACATGTAGTTGGCGACAAAAGATTCGTGTCAGAAATAACAAAGCAAATGGTAAATATGGCTGGCTAGAATATACACTCAGAGTGAACACGAACAACGATCATAGAGAAGCCCTAAAATGGAACCCTCAAATTAAGTGGAAGAGAGGTGGGCCGAAAAAAAAACTGTAGGGAATTAAAAAAAAGAGAGAGCCAAACATGGAAAGTGATCAGGAAAGTTGCATAAAACCGAAGCCACTGGATATATTTTGTGAAGGCCTTGCGTCCCCTTTGAGATTAAAAAAAAAAATCCCCCAGTCTCTTTCTTTTGCCCTTTCTAACATTTCCTTCTAATATAGCTATCTCTTCACTGATATTTTATATTTCGCGCTGAATCTCCTTGTTTGTTCTCCTAACTTTTCAAATTGACCATCTCTTCATTTTTCAAAAAATACGTTTCATCATTCCTTCTGACCTCTCTTAAATCCATGTACTCTTTTCTTACGTGATTCCCATGTATGTAGTATGAGTAATTTAATTACGATAGAACTAATAAATTGCAAACTGTACACCTCTGCCCACCCATATGCAAAAGTATTACTGCAGTCTGATAAATCTCTACTTTTCAGAAGTATTTTAGTCAAGTATTGAACATGTAAAGCTGTGTATAATATTATATCTGTTAGTGCTAACTAACCTAAGCAAAAATCTATAATTCCAAGCTCTAACTGGTCAATCTGTATTTTTACGTATATAATCTTCATTTTACGCTATTTTAGATTCAGTTTAATCTATTTTGCTTGATAAATTTTAAGCTTTGCTTTTTATGTGACTGCCCTTATA
>QLNU02015270.1:8693378-8718192 GCA_006491805.2 Dysdera silvatica | reverse complement strand
GTGGATTTAAAGAAATTAAAAGAAAATACCGAGGCATTCAAGTTGGAATTAAAAAATCGCTTTTCTGCACTGGAAGGACTTATTGAAGAAGTTGACATCTCAGAAGCAAATGAAAACATTGTTAAGACAATAGTTGAAACTGCTGGGGAAATTGGTGGTGTAACCTGTAAAAAGCACAATAGCAAATTATCTGAGAAGACGAAACAGCTCATGAAAAGGCGAAGAGATATGAAGGTGGACAATCAAAATACCAGTTCCAGGATTGAGTACATAGAACTTTGTAAAACTCTGCGCAAAAACATGAAAGAAGACATAAGAAAATTCAATTGTGAGTTAGTAAGGAAGGCCATTGAAAATAACAAGAGCCTTAGGGTTGTTAAAGGGAGTTTGTCTATTGGGAAGAAACACATCATTGCATTAAAAGGAGAGGATGGCACCGTAACAAGAAATAGGGAAGAAATACTTAGAAGAGTTGAAGAATTCTACAAAAAACTATATGAAAGTAACAGTGGATTAAACGAAGACACTGAAATAGTCGAAGGAACAGCTCCTAAAATCTTAAAAGAAGAAGTTTCATTTGCAATAAAAAGTATGAAGAAAGGAAGAGCCCCTGGCGATGATGGTATTACATTAGATATCCTAAAAGAAGCTGGAGAATATGTAGAAGACATACTTGCAAAATTCTTTACCAAATGTCTTAACAGCGGTAACATACCAAACCAATGGGATTCTGCAACAGTAATTCTTTTGCATAAAAAAGGTGATAAAGAGGATTTGAAAAATTACCGACCAATTAGCTTGTTACCTGCTATTTATAAAATCTTCACAAAAGTGCTAACACATCGCCTGCAGAAAAAATTAGATGCAGCTCAACCAAGAGAACAAGCTGGATTTCGAAGTGGATTCAGTACAGTGGACCATATTCAAGTATTAAGAGAATTAATTGAAAGAACACATGAATATGAACTTCCATTGTGTGTTGCATTTATTGACTATGAGAAGGCCTTTGACTCTATTAAAACATCAGCAGTCATCAACTCTTTAAGATCAACAGACATTGAGGATGTGTACATTGACATGGTGAAACGTGTGTATAAAAATGCAAGTGCAAAATTTCGGTTACATAAAGATACCAAAACTATCAAAATTGGTAAAGGTGTGAGGCAGGGAGATACCATTTCTCCAAAACTTTTTACTTCAGCTTTACAGATGATTTTTCAGCAGATAAATTGGAATAACAGGGGAATAAAAATAAATGGTGAATATTTAAATCATTTGCGGTTTGCTGATGACATTGTTATTTTTTCAACGAACCCATCAGAACTCCAAGACATGGTACAGGAGCTCTCAACTAGAAGTAAAGAAGTTGGACTCAAGATGAACCTACAAAAAACTAAGATCATGTTCAATAATTTCGTAGAGGAAACAAAAATACAAGTTGACAACATTGAGCTAGAAATTGCTGATTCATATATTTACCTTGGCCAGCTGATTTCAATGGATGGCAACATTATGAAAGAACTCAACAGACGTATTAAACTTGGCTGGAGTGCATTTGGAAGAAACAGTTTTATCCTGAAGGGGAAATTGCCTTTGTGTCTAAAAAGAAAGGTCTTCAACCAGTGTGTATTGCCAGTCCTCTCTTATGGATCAGAGACATGGAGTCTAACAGTTGGAGCAATACGAAAGTTACAGACAACGCAAAGGAGCATGGAGAGGTGCATGCTTGGAATAACTAGGAGAGATCGAAAAAGAAACACTTGGGTGAGAGAGCAAACTAGAGTAGAGGACATCATTGTTAAAGTAAAAGGGCTGAAATGGCGATGGGCTGGGCATATTGCAAGAAGAACTGATCAACGATGGACAACAGAAATTCTGAACTGGATTCCAAGAGACCACCGAAGACCTAGAAAACGTCCTCAAACTAGATGGGTGGATGAAATAAGAAAACAGGTTGGGGTGACGTGGAAGCGAATTGCTCAGGATAGACTTGTGTGGAAAGCATTTGGAGAGACCTTCATCCAGCAGTGGATAGATAATGGTTGAATATGATGATGATGATGATATACACACAGTAGGACCCGGAGAAGTGACCACTTTTATAAGAGCGAACTGGTAGGGACCTAGACATGCCAGTAGCAAAGACTGTCGTGTATAGTGTCTATGGCGAGCATTGAACTCCTGTCCTAAAACTGGTCACTTTACGCAGGTTCTTTTGTGTAAGCTTATATTTTATCGAAAATAACACTCTTATTCTTTTGTTTTGTTTAAAGTTGTATTATTTCAAAAATATTCATTATATACACTTGATGTAAAAGAAATATTCTTAAAGATGTTCATTTTTACGTTTGAAACTATAGTTTTTAGAAAATAACCATTAATTATTCATATATGAAGCAGTATCGATTTTTAAATCAACCATTCATTATTTATGTCTAAAGTGATATTATTGCTGAGAACATCTTTGAAACCCGTAAACGTGCTATAATGTCTTTTCTGAAAACTGAAAATGGATACAAAAAGATCAATGTCGATGTCTTTTGATTATTCCAAAGCAATTTAAAAACCCCACAGAGGACGTGTAAATAAATTATTCAAACGTTATCTTTACTACTCGAAAAAATAAATAGTTGGGATAAACCGTCGATAGGTAATCAGGAAATAAAAAAATGTATGAAGTAGTATCAATAAATCTGTTAGTAACTAATTATAATTAAATTTATAAATAATAAATAATTCTGACATATTTTAATCTAATGCGCTATTATTTTCTGCGATTATATAATAACTCTAAAATAAATAGTTTTTTAAATAATAAAATGGTGACTTAAAAAAGTTATATGCAGTAGAACTTTATTTAAGTGATCACCTTTTGGACTGGGCTCCAATGGTCACCATAAACGTAAACAGATGGTCACTATACTTCTACATAGACAGATGGTCACTACTTTACATAGACAGATGGTCAAATATACTACATAGACAGATGTCACACACTTCATATAGACAGATGGCTCTATAATTTTCATAGACAGATGGTCAATACTATACTTTACATAGACAGATGGTCACTATAATTTTGCTATTAGACAGATGAAGACTATAATTTCATATGACAGATGGTCACTATAATTTTATAGATATTATCATTATATCTTACATAGACAGATGGTCACTATACTTACATAGACAGAGATGGTCACTATACTTTACATAGACAGATGGCTCATACTTACAGTGACAGATGGTCACTATACTTTTACATAGAGACAGATGGTCACTATACTTACATAGACAGATGGTCACTATACTTTACATAGACAGATGGTCACTTCATACTCTTTACATAGACAGATATTCACTATACTACATAGACAGATGGTCACTGTACACGGCAGACTTTGGTACATGCAGTCTACGTCCCTGCCAGTTTTCTCTTATGAAAGTGATCAGTTCATTCAAGTGGTCAATTTATCAAGATGCTCACTTTACCAGGTTCCACTGTACATAGAAAAGAAATTGCGTGGGGCAGAGGATATTTTCTATAAAATATACTATATATGCATTATTTACATAGCATAGCTGTTTACTAAAATGAGGTAAATTCCAATTGCAATAAATAAAAAATATTTGAGCTACGATTATTTTGTATCAATAATTTGTTTATAAATTTTGTGCAATTTTTTACGATTTATTTAATCCAACTGCATTATCTAACAGTGCCGTAATGCTAGCGTATGTATTTTTCTGACCGAAAATCCGGGTTTGCGCCTCTTTGACAGGGAGCGCTTGCCGTCTTTCCTACCATCACTCCGTATTCCGGTGTTTGAGTACCTAGGTAGAAGGTTTTCGTATCTCTTGGAAAACTATAAATCCTGGTGCTACGTGACCTTGTCTTTCTCTGTTGAATGAAACAAACCGAATAAGCCAATTGAAATTGAGGCACAAAAACGTAACAATCAGTACCGGATTAAGATTTTATGGGGCTCTCAACAGAAAGTATAAAGTGGGCCCCGAAAAAATGGGACCTATTTAACCTCAGAATTTTTGGCAAAAATTAATAATCAAATATTGATTTTTCTTTTTTTACGACTTTAGCGAAGTTCTAAGGTTTTCGTGAAGCCATCTGATGTTGTAAATTGTCAGAAATTTTAAAAAAAAATTGAGTAGAAAATGCATTTTTTTAATCGTTATGCGCATGGAGGCACGTAGATTTCCAAAGCGCGTTTATGGGACTGCATTAGTCGTAGGTGTATGGACTAAATACGAGAGTAGGGGCCCAACCGCCGAAATCAACTTTTATGGAGCAAAAGACCTTCATATTCAACTTTAGATGATGAAGATTTTCAAACCATTTGCTCCACGGGACCCTATTCTTTCCACATACCCTCCTAGGAAACCTCTCTATATAAATATAATTTAAGGAAATTCTAAAAGGCTATTATATATTGTATCTCTTCTTAACCATCAACAAAATTAGCAATAAGTTAGAATAAAAACGTGGATAATATTTTTCTGTTCTTGGGAAGTGTAGATGTGGTCAGTTACTATTCTCTTCAACCGATTCCTGTGGGGGTGGGAAAATGACTGAAAGTCCAGCTTTTCTTGGAATTTTCAGCGATGTTTCACAAATCGTTGCAAAATCCGTGGCCAGTTTGTCACAGAACTCCGGAGTTCAGCTGAACACACTACGACAATTGTTACATTAGAGGATGTTTCATCACCACCACTATTGACATATGTGTTGACAGAGTAATAAAGAATTTTGCAAGGAGGCTTGACATATTTAAGAACCTGTACGTCACAATCTTTATTTGCACCCAGAACGTTCTAGATCAGTTGCAACAATTCGAACAGCTGACAAAGTGGTTTACCGTTCCACGTGTAGAACGTTATTTCTCAACACGTCTTTGTCAACTATAAAGACGTTGACTCCATACTCAGAATCCATTTTGCCCAGACAACAACTCAGCCAAAAAGATAAAACGCCATCAGACAGTTTAGCTGTGTTGTGCTTGAGTTTTTTATTGTCGGGCTTAGAGCAGTAATTTTTGGCGTATTTTCCTTTCCGTGTATGAAGGACACAATAACAAACCCGTTTCAACAATCGTTAACATACATACGCACGCATGTACTTAAAAAATACTATCTACGGAATGATCATAATTTTTGTTTCATCAGTGTCAAATTTGTTTTCATCCATTTCGACTACTTTGAAAAAATTGGGTTTATTTGAATTTTGAATAGACTTTTTTATTCACAAAGACGATATCGAAATTATTACATCTGCTGGTTAAGGCTTGTATCATAGGAGACAGGTGTGGGTTTAGAGAAAGAACGGCCTCCCTGCGTATAAAACCGAATAGGCTAATTTGAAAAGTATTATCTTTCTTCTAGAGCTAAAATTTGCTTGCTTGCTTTTTCGAAGCCTATGTCCAGCTATATACATGTAGCTACACGTAATACGTGGAGCAAAAATATGTCCAAAATAAATATTCGTTTTACAATTATCTTCGCAATGAAACTCTCCCGGAAATTGGTATTTAAACGCACAGTAAAACCATTCTAAGGCGACCATTCTAGGTTCCGTGAAACAACGGTTGTTCAGAAAGAAGGTGGTATTTTAATAAAAGTGAGAGGGATATGGCATCTATGGGGGACGCGTTTCAAGGAAATGTGGTCCTTACGAGAGGTGGTCAAAAAGGAAGTGGAGAGAATTTACTGTATTTTTCTCTAATATAAAATGGAGCAAATAAGAGGGAATGTAATAAATATGAGGTGTAATAAATAATAGAGTATATAAATGGAGGAGTTGCAATACCGAACCAAACTTCCCCTCCCAATTCCCTACCTGCAACACACCAATACTATAAATCAATGATTAGGAAGATGAAAGATGAGGAATGGATTATTATTAAGGGGGGATGTGATTACAGGGGATGATGTATGATGAATGGTGGCGCTGCCCCTCTCGAAGTCTTACTAAGCTTTTGCTTCTCCTTTCTAACCTCTGCCATCGAGTTAGGACTAATCCTGCAATATTATATTTGTTTGCATTAGTTGAAATGAAACAATACCCATTGTTCTACGAGCTCGATACATTAAATACATTATTTTATATTTCCTTCCTTTCGGATAGTTATTTTAATTCTTTATTGCTAAACAACCTTGATTTATAACTACTTTTCCCAGATAAGTTTACTCATTACCAATTAATACAACATTATTATATGCGTATGAACACACCAATACTGAAAATACAATACTTTGTAACACACCCCTCCACATAATTATAGTAGGGTGGGTCTAAAAAAACGAAATTACTGTTATCGAAAACCCCTAGTGCGGAAAAGTTGTAAGTGACCACCACTAAGAATTGTGTGAAATATTTTTCGAATCGGTTGATATCTCTGGCCAGAGGGTCAAAATTTTGAAATTTCACTAAAAACGTAAAATTTTCGAACTATTCGTAGAAAATACCCGAATTGCTCAGATCAATAAACTGTAGTGCGGAAAAGATATTAATAACCATGAACAACAAGTGTACGTAGTATAATTCCAATCCGTACATTTATTCGGCTCTGACCAAAGCCTTGATATTTCGAAATTTTACATAAAAAACTCAAAAAGCAGTGCAATGATTACTTAATATATAACATATTATTGCACTGCATTTTGCGCTTGTTATTATTTATTTAATATATTATTATAAATATTATAGTAGTTACTAGTTAATTACCAGGTAATTAATTTTAGTGCTTTTCCTCCACTCCTTCGCATTTCCAAGCAATCTAGCCATTCTACCGCCTACCAGTTCTTTTCCCGTCCCGCTTTTACTACGACTACCCAAGAGCGGCTCAGGGTTTATTTTGAACCCGGTCGGCTTGATATGGATAGCTTTTTGGCGCCGCTCCCCTCCCCCCACTCTGGTGAAAGCGGAATGTTTACGCAGATGCACAGTGGAACCATATACTCTATAAAAGTAGCCAAATGTCTCTGAAAGTATTTCTCTAAAGATGAATCTAAAGAATTCTCTTAACTTGTCTCTTTGTAGAGAGATTTTTTACTGTTGGGTGAATTAAAAAAAAATCGAACTTGACTTCAGTTTGGCGCCCTCATCCAAACGGGGCCCCGAGCAACCGCCCCTACGACAACCCAACCCCTACTTGCATCCCCAAAACCCTTCAAACTCAAGTTGACTCGCCTGCCTGTAGAGTAATGCTATTCTCACTTCTTTTCCCCCTTTATTGCCGTAAGCCTTGTATTATGTGTATGCGTTAGCTCTCATGCTAATTCTTCCGTGCTAATATATTCGTATTCATGCGTAAAGACTAGTTTCCAGGACTGAATAGCTAGATACTACAGTGAATAGCTGGTACAGTGCTACAAAGGAAAAAATGATTACGGAGCAGAAATCTTCAACTTCAAAGCCGTCTGTGGGAAAGAATTTTGTTTTTCCCACTTTTGGACCCTCGAAAATCGGTGTGAAAGTTAGCTTCCGACAAATGAAGATGTTGTAATTTGTTGTTTGAAGGAGAGACGCAAGATTATTTTGGAGATTGACAGCAAACAAGTACCTAGTTTCTCAAGTATTGCATGCGCTGTAGTTGGGAAAATTGAAAAGTTTTATCAAAAAGCATCTATTCCGACAGTTTCTCAGCAGCGTGTACGTACTATGTTGCTCTCATATAGCAGTACAGTAGATGCACTTGCCCTTCGGGAAATAAAGTCCCAGCCAAAGACCGACTATTCCTTGTTAATCAGAGCTCAATCAGCCTATGCTACATAGGTTTCGTTGATCTTATCAAAACACAGAAGCTCCAAAAGCGAATCAAGGCAAAATTATAAGAGTCTGCTCTTTCAAGAAAAGGGATGATTTCTTGCGTTTCTAGTGGGATTGACAACTCAGTTGAAACCGAAACCAAAGTAGTTGCTGACGAAGGAACACATTATTTGTATCGCCCAAGTAATTTGAGAAGAAGATGGAATTGACTTACTTGTACTTGGAAGATACAAATGATATGTTTCTTCGTCAGCAACTACTTTGGTTTCGGTTCCAACTGAGTCGTGTAAGTCAATTCCATCTTCTTCTCAAATACAACTACCATTTTACGCAACTGTACTTACTAGTCAGCGATATGATGTGTCTGATAGAGCAACTGCTGCAATCGCATCAGAGCTCAGAGGAACTGGTGAGTCTCATAGAAGAAGCCAACTCCAACGGCTGGGATTTCTCCCAATTTCCCTGTCACACATACATAGGCTGTTGAACACGCAGTGAAACCAGTGACTGGGGCATCGGCTTGCGTTTGTGGGCACTATAATAGGAATGGCTACATTCGCTCAACCCTATTGTTCAAACAAATGATGCCATACCTTACTCAAAAATCCAACTTCAACATCGACATCAACGCGTTGTGAGACTCCGTGAACACTGTACGATCATGAGATGACGATAACATTATTGAGTTATTCCTCCCTCCCTCCCTCCATAAAAATGCAACCAACCAACCTTCCTATTGGCACGATCTACACAAAGGGCCGAAATACTTTTCAAAGGGGAATTTAGGAGGCGGCAGTTGAATGGTTTGTGGTGTTTTCAATGCCCATGGAAAGGTTTCTTTAGCTTTCCCATCATCAAGAATGGACAGCAATGAATATCAAAATGTCCGTAACAGAAATCTTTTGCCTTATTTGAAAAAGTTGCGCTACCCCAGATAGCAAAAATCGTCCTCGGGACGTCCAAAGGACGGACTGAACATCCTCAGGATGTCCCTAAGACGATTTTTGCTATCTGGGACATTCTTCTCACTTATCAGCAAAACAACGCGTGTATTTATGGCAGCACGAGCACAAAGTATGCGGTTACGTAGTCATAACGTGGAAGTAATTGACAGGCCGGCGCACCCCCAGATTGTAATCATATGAAGAATGTTTTGGGATTCCTTGTTCGGAAAATTTATGCAAATAATTTAAATTACGACACCACTGAAAAATTACAATTGACAATTCTTGCCGCATGGAAGAATTTGAAGCCTAATACCCTCAAAAACCTTGCAACAAGCATGAAAAATAAAATTTTTGACATTCCGGAAAATGGCGTTCCAATTAAGTATTAATTTAATTTTTCCGTTAATCATTTCCTGTCTGAATTTTTTATTATGAAATATCACTGCTTTATTTATTCTTCATTTGTAAAATCATAATAGCAATATACTGTTTAACTACAGCGATAATACCGACAATATATACTAAAAGTACATCATATTAGACTCTACAATGAAAGGTCTCAAGAAAATATCAGCAAGAATCAACAGTTCGGAAAATAAACATAGGACTTCCACTCACTTTTCATTCCACCTTTACTTGACAAAAGAGAATAGTCCTGGTTTCCATAACATTATATAAGTTACTTTAAACCTTAGATCAGTGTCGAAATGACCATCCTAATGAACCTCCTGATGAAACTTTATATTGTTTTGTTATAATAATTCTAAATATTCAAGCTCGTTTTTTGAGGAAATTTCATAATTGTCACTGTTGCAATAAATGAGCGATGAATTCACTGTGGAGAAGCCTACAAAATAAAGAGGTTACCGAGTAAAAATCGCGAGGTGAAGGAAGGGTAAAAAATATCGATGATTTGATATTCATGTGTTTTATATACAGGGGCATGGAACATTGTTTTTAAATTAATACAACCGCAACTATTTCCAAAATATGGCCTTAGCTTGGGAAAATAATATATTGTTTTTAAAAATATATTATTGAAAATTTTGGGAACCATGTTCGTATGCATTGAATGGTAGCGAACCTGAGGGGATCTGCAGACTGTAAGATGTAAATCACTACTAGATATTGCGGACTCACTTTTTACATTACAAATTTCCCTTCATGGAACTGAGAGAAATGTTAGAAACAGCGGAAAAGCCGTCGCAGAATTCTAATATACTTATATTTTACAATTGGGATTCCTCGTTGAGCACTTGCAATTAACTGCATACACGTGTATGCCAACCTTTTTGCCGGAAAATGAGACAACTCTTAAAAACAGCAGAAACGTTTGCAAAATTCTAATGCATTTGTACCTTGCAATTGGGATTTGTCATTGAGAACATGTAACTTGCTTCATCCACATGTATACTAATCTTTCCTTGAATTAATGATGCCTGTCCAGAAAAGCAAGCACCAGGAAAATAGCCATTTTGTTGTTTGTCTTCGTTTCTTATTGTAGAAGATGTCATGTTTTTACTCTGAATGCATCCACGATGCTGCCTAACCTCTTATTGTTTAGAATTTTAAAAGAAAAATTGAGGGGGACAAAAAAATTGTCAAAATTAGCTAGAAAAATAACCCTTAGAATAAAGTCATGCATATTAAAACAAGCAAAGCGCCTTGCTCATTTAATATGTGAAAAATATAAAGACAATTCCAAGGCAAGGTGGATCAAGTTTGCATCAGAATTTAAAATTATAAATATATATATAATCATGAATTAGTTACAAAATATACAATTCGATAACAAAAATACAAACAAAAAAGTGTGAAGGTATACAAATTTGTGTATGGAAAGGATTATGTACAATGCAGTGATAGGGGATGATAAAATTACTGTGGAAAAAAAACAGTATATACGATTGTCAACGATAGTAGTAGTAGAGACCAAATAAGGTCTGAAATAAAGCTCAAATAAGACCAAATAAGATCGAAGAAAACAGGTCGATACAGTTGGAACAGGTAACAACAGCAGGAAGGCACAGTCCGGTAAGACTTAGTCAATAGGCCCAAGGTCTCATAGGAGAGAAACCGACTGGTGAGAAAAACAGTAGAAGCCGAGGTCAGGTCTTTGTTTCCTTGAATCCTTAAATTGGTATAAAGAATTTATTTTAATATTATTTGGACCGATCACTGGGTGTCGTATTAGTTAATCTTTTAATGCCATGCGAAATAGATGATAACTTTCACATTTATTAGTCATTCAATTTTTACTGATTAAACTTTCAATGTCATATTAATCGGTTATACAATGTCATGTGAATTAGTTTTTCATTTTTATATTAGTTACTTATTCAACGTCATATTAATTAATTATTCAACTTCAAATTACTTATTCAATGTCATATGAATTACTTATTCAATGTCATATGAATTACTTATTCAATGTCATATGAATTAGTTATTCAACATCATATTTATTAGTTCAACGCCATGTTAATTAGTTATTTAACATATTAATTAGTTATTTAACATCATGTTAATCAGTTATTTAATGTCGTAAATTTATTATTCAATGCCATATTAACTATTCAACTACCTGTTAATTAGTCACTCAATGTCTTATAAATAAGTTAGTTAATATGAATTCGTTATTCGATAGTAGTATGTGAGGCACTTGGGTATCCACCTGAGGCATTTTTTTCTGGCCTCCTGTCCGAGGTTCGTTATCTCCCCTTCCATGTAGGGGATCTTTGAGTTTATCTTTGAAGGGGATCTCTATCATCTCTGACGGGGTGAGTTTGTTACTATCCCTTCTATCCTCTTGAGGCTCCTCGCTGGCATAATCGCTTTAGAATATATATATAATATACCATCTTAGGTATAACCTTAGTATACTATTTGAGATAAAACCTTAGTATACTATCTTAGGTATAACCTTAGTATACTATCTTAGGGATAACCTCAATATACTATCTTATATATACTCTTAGTGTACTATAATCTGAATACTATAATATAATAATAGTATACTATAATAATTTTAGTGTACTATCATAGTATACTAAAGAGATTATGCCAGCGAGAGCCTCAAGAGGCCCCGCGCATAAACGAGTTTTTTTTGTTTTTGCACGGAAAAGAATATCTTGATTAATATGTCTTCGCGATTGACTTTTTTTCCTGCATTCTTTTTTTCATTTTTTCATCCCTAGCACTTCGATGACTACTTTTCTTGATCACGGATATGCAAATCCTTCTCCATGTTACTTGTTTTAATGGATGTTTTACCAGCGCCCACCAACGCTTAGAAAAACCAGCAGAAAAATTATTGTGGAAAGACTACAAAATATTATGGACATACCCCCCTTTAGTATTTTTAGAGTTTGTTGCAAAGGTGTCCATTTAAACGACCTAGTAAAGTTTGGCCACGCACGATGCAGAAAGCTTTTAGCCATTGTCATAACCCTTGGTATCTCTTAGTATGTTATCTGTAAAATTCTTTTTGTCCGAATTTAGTGTTATTATCAGCGATTATATACACAATCTTGTAAGTGGATGTTGAACATATAGAGAAACCACTCAGTTTTCACAACTATCTTTTTGAAGTTTACTTTTTGGTGATATGGTGTCTGAGCTTATACTTGACAATGATACAATGTATATAGATAAAGAATAATCAGATAACCGTTCAATTATTAGCAATCCACCCTCTAACATTTTCACAGATAGCTGATTTTGAAAACGGGCAGTCTAATGCCTAGATCGTTATTTTGTAAGCATTGTCTTAGATATCCAAGCCATTTAGAAAACTGACGCATGGAGCCTTATATATTTATCAATAGGGAGGGTTGTTTGTCAAAAGGGGGAGGTCTACAGAAAACCACGTATTGAAAGATCTTTTACAATTTATGGATATAGATAAATAATCATCCGCTTTTTTTTATTTTTAGGACGCTACTTGTAAGAAATCATAGTATCGTATTTTAAAACACACTGATGTTTCGGTTTGTCGAAAATCGCGAATAATCCTAAGATATCAATAACTAACATTTATATAACCTAAGAATATTTAAACATATATATATTAAATTTTTTAACTATTGAAATAAAAAATTGAAGATGATATAATTGTGAAATAACATAATGCTCTCTAGGATGTAATGTCTATGCGGCTAGACAGGAAAAATGGTTCTATTTGAGAACATTCTTGGAGATTTTACCGATGAATAGCTTTCTACTAACAAATTATCGGGGTGATGTGGACAAGTAAAATCGGGATGAATGCGAAATAGCGTCTTTTAAAAATATATTTACTGTTATATAACAAAATCTGTCTTTGAAAGGAAGGCTTGTCGTGGTGAGAATATTTTGCGAGACATGGAATGCCATAATGCATAAATTGTAGGAATTTAGACGTTTATTCATTTATTGCGGAGTAAGGGAACTTGTAGCCGCTGCAAGAACGTATAAGAAACCAAAGAAAAGGAACATTTGTACCGGAAAATAGATAATTTGTAAGTCGTATTATGTATAGAAACGTTTACAACAGATGCGCTTGTCTTTGCCCGTTGTTTACTCCTATAATTATTGAATGAAATTTCAAGGAAATGAGAGAGAAGAACATGATCTCTGCCATTGCAGCAAATTGGAAATTTTCTTACTTGAGCTCTTTTTTTTAATAATATATATATGCGAATAATAATAAAATACGTTGAATTACAAAAACTCACAATTTTAAATACAGGCTGAACAGTCAGGAAGTTCCTAGACGCAACATCCAAATAACCTACAGAAGAAAGTCTTGAATACTTGACTCTGCCCGTTTCAATTCTATACCGCCAAAAACGAAAACACATACAAAATATGTACGGTCTGATCCTGTCTGGCGCAAAATGACCCTAGTTGTCCTTGCACCATAAAAATATAATCGACCAACATACAAAATGATAATATCATAATACTACAAATAAAATATGAAAACAACGTGAGCGCATCGAGAATGTAAAATAAACTTACAAAAATCGTTAAGTATCATTTACGATATAGAATTTTTATAAAAAAAAAATGAAAAAAATAATGATTATGGACCGGAATACAACTGGCAGATGGAAATAGTTGTAATTATATGGAGGGGGGGATAATAAAATGAGGAAAAAAGAAGATACGCGAATTTATAACAGATGCGAATTCGTTAATTAGTGATAATTATAATATAAATCTTAGAGTGGGGGAAACGGATCGAGTACAGACTAACTATATTGCATGAGTAATTAAAATAAGACGTCGTGATTTTATATGGCAAAATCCCAATATACGCTAATTAGTCATAATTACAATATACAATTTGAAGAAAAACTTCGATAGGTGTGAACTATACCCATAAAGGAAAATATTACAAGCAGGTATAAATAATAATAGAGTGATACTCTTATTAGAATGGAAAATACATTACGAATTAATTAAATTTAAAGGCCATCAATAATTAATTAAAGTTAAAGATATCACTAATTAATTCAAACATTAAAACACTCAGACACTAAGGACGTATTCCGAAAATCACTCCCGGGTTTCGGAAGCGAGGGACAAATATACTTATATTATTGAAGTAAAGTCGAACGTGATATAAAAATATCTGGCGCCTTATTTTTTCCCCCCATCTTGATGAAAAAATAACGAAATAAAGTATCTAAAACAAACGTCAGCTGATATTGTAACATTGAAATGTGGTCGCTTATAGGGATGGTCGGATTATAAAGGACCTTGACTAGAAGGGATAATAACGAACTCACCCCGTCAGAGATCCCCTCCAAAGATAAACTCAAAGATGCCCTACAGAAAGGAGAGATGACGAACCTCGGACAGGAGGCCAGAAAAAAATGTCTCAGGCGGAAATCCAAGTGCTCCACATACTACTTTCGATGTTTTGTGCATTATCACTCAATGCCTCCTTAGTTATTCGATGTCACATGAAGTAGCTATTCAACATCGTTTTGAGTAGTTATTATCTCATAGTAGTTAATCCATGTCATATTTATTAGTTTGTCTTACTAATTTGTCAATACCGCATTAAATGATTTTTCAGTGTTATATTATTTATTTAGCATTGTATTTTATAACTAACTTAAAAAATTGTGAGAAGCAATATCTCCACCACAATTTTAATAATAATTTAATTTCTATTTGCTTTCACAATAATTATACTAGAAAAACATTCATGTATTCTTGTTTATACGCACACCCTTATACAGGTATATATATATACATATATCTTGTATGTACTTACATTAATTCAAAAAGCAAATCACACGAAAATTTGAGCTATCTTTATTGATGATCAACTCACATTGAAACCCAAGAATCAATTTACACCGACAAACGGAATTATCATGATTATTTGTATCTCCTATAAACTCGTTATTAATTTCATAATAAAAATTTAAATTTCTAGGTCATTTGGGCTTCTTTTAATAAATGAATCATCTTCGCTCCCAATCCCCATGCAGTCACACGCAGATTAATTTATTATATGTATCCTGGTATATCCTCAATCGTTGGGTCACATTTTTCTTGCCTCAACCTATGTTTGGTTAATAGACGTCCGTTCAGCCGAACGTTATTTGTCCTCCCACATAAGTTGGGTGTCCACATGTAACGTGAATAATGATGGTAATCAGATAAAGAGAACTTCTCGCATCTGTGACACTGCGTAATCACATTGTTAGGGTCAAATACGATTATCACTTGGCAGCTGCACGTTCTTTGCAACGCGACATAGCAGCAGTGCCGTCTTAATTGATGAGTCAACTGCACCCAAGTCGAGGGCCCCTACCCAAACACGGGTCCCAAATTGGCAAAGATCGTTCATTATATATTACAGTAAAACTCCTCATTAACGGACACTCGCTGGACAGAAAAATGTTTCCGTAAAAGAGGGGTGACCGTAAAGGAGGGGTATTATTTTGAGGGAAGTTTCTTTTTGAGGAATTATACCTAACGGTATCTTGAGGGTGGCCGGTTAAAGGGGGTTTTATTGCGTATTATTCTCATTGCAAAATTTTTTGAATTTAGAAGAGAGCCCAAAACATGATTGGGTCCAGGGCCCCAATAGTTTAAGATAGCCCTGCATGACAGAAAATATAAACCAGCTTATATAGTATGTCGTTGATAGTTGTTTCTTAAAAACGCAACTTTTACAACGGGAATGTCATAAAATATATCGATATGAATGATTAATTTCATATCGATGTCAATATCTGCATTTATTGAACATCGATTTTCTCTTAAAAGTAAAGAGCCCACAAAGCCGTGGGCCATTTTTCACCGTTTTTAATAAAGCTGATATTTATCACTAAAATATTTACCCTTCATCCCTACTTCCTAGACTATTGTAGGTTCCCTTTTCCCCATCACTTCTTACAACATCAAGTTCAGACTTCGGAAACCCCGCCAAGCGAAATTAAAAGCAAAAATATATCGTCGTTCAAAATTAATACGTTCAAAAGAAGAAATCTTTCCCAAAATCTACAAAATTTATCCGTTCACCATTT
Organism: Dysdera silvatica; assembly: GCA_006491805.2. NCBI lineage: Eukaryota > Metazoa > Arthropoda > Arachnida > Araneae > Dysderidae > Dysdera > Dysdera silvatica. The sequence continues at coordinate 8,701,930 of QLNU02015270.1, read as the reverse complement.
AATGTTCAAAATAAGTACAAACGTTAACGTGAAATATCCAGAAATGTTTGAGATTTAAGATTAATATGTGACAACAAGAAAATCAAGTATGAGATTGATAATCTAAAATCAAAACATAATTTGATTTTACTTATAAATCGAAAAGTTCTTGGCTATTTTATACCGACTTCTTGACAAATATTAAACTGGCTATATTTCAAATAATTGAATCGATTAGGTTTCTTTCACTTATCAATTTTGAATTATATCGGCTTTATACGTAAAATAGTATTAATAGGTTAGCAGAGGACGCCTGCGGTTGTGAGTAAATAAAAAAGCACTAAATTTTAGAATTTGCCGCTAGATTTTCTCCCTATAATAGTGGAATTTTGATATTGTATTTGATATTGATGATATACATCTACTCCAAACAATAAAACCGATAAAACATTAATATATATATTCATATATATATAATGATACATTGTAGTTGTTTTTGAAAAGTAGGTTAAGTAGTGTTAGAGCCATACACCACATGAATGAGAAAATTGGGGATTTTTATGTACTCTAGTATTACGTTATCCCTTAAATCGCAAAGTTTCTATATTTATCCTAACTTTGTGACAGATTTACAGCAAAAAAATATTTCGGTTTATTTTTTGACTCTTTGAAGCATATTACTTTGAAAATAAAGCGACTTTGGAAACTATTTATCTTACTGAAAAATAGTCTAACCGATATGATACTACCAAATGAAAAAATCGATTGACCGTTACTGCAAACGGCGACGTTAAAAAAATACTAGTGGAAGAAAAAATAGGCTACTTTTGTTTTGACAACGGCATGATTTTTCAGAAAAACAAGCAGGTAAAACTAGATGGGGGAAAAAATTTCAATAATTTATATCAGGTAAAAATATTTACAGATATATACTAGGCATAAAGAAAGCTCTTAAAAATTGTACTGCATTTCTTCAATCCATTTCTCTAATTTAAATCAAGGTAAAAATAGATGTTTTGGTGTGTGTTATACAATGGAACTTGCTAAAGAGACCACCCTGATAAATTGGCCATCTGAATAAGGTGACCACTTTTCATAAGTGAACTAGGGGGGATTTTGATATATATAACTGGTAGGGACATTGGTAATTGTCTTACAAATAACACTACTAAAACAAATATGCTATTTCCTAATAAAATAAGTAGTATCTGATGTCCTCAAATAAAACTAATGGCATGCACTTTTAACGTTCTGACCATGTAAAATTTATGTGAATTTTTTTGCAATAAAGCCTGAGAGGTAATCTACATGTAAATCACATTTGCGGAAAAATAAATCGAAAAATTAGAGTTATTAGAAATATTTCCAATTATTTAACTACAAAAATATTGTTATCCATTTATTTCTCTTTAACACAATCTCACATGACTTATTGCTTATCAATTTGAAATAACACGACCAATGTAATATTAATACAGTTTAGAGATTTCAAAAGATTGTTTTTAAAGTATTAACGCGGAGTTAAAATTCTTTTTATAATGGTAAAATACTAAGTTTAAGAGAACTTCATTATACCAGGATTACTATCTATTAGACATAAAAGAATTAAAATCAATCGTCATATTGATATTGTGAACCTTAATACTAGAAATATTTTGTATCCCAATTTCATAAAATTGTCTCATTATATTGTAGAATAAATTCCGCCGCATGGAATTGTTTTCGTATAGATATTCGTGATATAAATAGCCTGAATTTATTTAAACGAAAACGCGTTGATTATATTGTTCTCTATAAGATCGATTTATAATATAAACTAACTTATTTAATGGTATAAAAAAGCTAATCTCAAATTATTTAACCGGTATTTTTTATAGTGGTAGTATATACGAATTAGTGATGTTGAAAAAGGAAGGAAAAATTTTATCTCAATAATTGGTATCTTGTATATGTGTATGTATAATGTTTATATCTAAATATATTGAATTTAATTTTTTATTTTTGTTTTTTCATTTCGAGGATTGGCGTATTATATATATTATATTTTTATATATATGTTTTATATATATCTGTTATAAGAGATGCCAGAAATAACCATAAATCCTTCAATGCAAGTTTCTTTGCTCTCTTTGAACCGAAATTTTTAGTCTCTCAGTCTTCTTTTTCGATAATAAATCGATCTTTATTTTTTTATTAAAAATCATTTAAATAAATGCATGCTTCGTCAATGGTAGAAATTTGTTTCCATCTATTTCCTGTAAATGACTTTCATATAACTATCTGCATCTAGTCTTCCGCTCGGCAACATGCTGAGGTAGCAGAAGATGAACTGTGCTTTTTTTGTTTTAATTAAATTCAAATGTTTATGATTTTCTTTATTGTTAATGCTGATATATGCAGAGTTTTGGAATCGTTTCTCGAGTTTTTGGAAGTTCTTGTAAAACTATAGACGGCACTTTAAAAATGTTAGAAGTACTACGAACCTTTTTGGGATATTTCTTTAAGGTTTTTTCCTTCTTGACATTAAAGCCTGGAGATTTTTTCCTTTTGCATTAATACTATTTATTACTTATTTTATATTTTGAAACTGGAAAACCATGCTTCTTGCATTGCTTTTTAATTATTGAATATGAATATTTCTCTTCGAAAAGGGTAAATATATAGCTGTTAGGGTGAACATTGAAAATCCCCTTTTTAAAATAACTAATTAAATCTAAACACCCATGAGCAGATAATTAAATAAAAAATACATACACTCTCTCTCTCTCTCTCTCTCTCACTATGTATAAATATATGCTTAGATGTTGTTAAGTGTTTTTGTTTTTTTCGATATTCTGCCGCCTGTTATTAATTATTAGTTATTTGTACACTGCCTCCTCCCTCATTAAACTTATAATGAAATGTATAAATTTTTTCTGGTGGTTTATATACCCCAGTATGATTCTCATAGTGAAATGAGTATTTGAATTATTTTGTTTTTTTAATTACTTATATAAGGTTTAAACACTGTAAAAAAATATGCCAAGTGAAAAATTGATTGTACGTAATAATAGCTCCAAATGCTTTATAAATGGCACTTTTATATTCTAAAGGAATTGGAAAATATATTATCGTGTTTATAATATAAAATAAAAGGCAGTGATTATTGAATAATTATTTCATGTCTGTTTTAAAGAACCTGGTGTTTTTTTATTTTGTTTATGTTTAACACACAACGCGTTTAGAAACATAACCCTAGTTATTTACTTAATTTTTACGGTCTTGCATTTGAAATTTTAGGGAAAGTCAACAAAAAAAAATTGCACATTCCATTATAAGTTTAATGAGGGAGGAGGCACTTATAATTATCGATTAATGGAAGAGAAAGAAAGGTAACGTTAACTTACATGTTACACCCTTAATGGCCCATGTTTGGAGTAGGTTGGGGTCCCCTGGTCTGAATTACATCTTCGTGTTTCAAAATTTCTCTCTCTCTCTGGCTGACCGAGACTTGTAAGCGTTTTTAAAGTAACACCATCTTGAAGACTTTTTTTTTGTGTAAGGACTGCTAAAATCCTTATTCTCGCCAATATATTGCCAACTTTTTCATTTGGCTTTTGTTAACGTATTAGACGGCAATTTCGCCTGCCTAAATTGCAATTGTTGGCCAATTGTGGTGGTCTGGACTGGACGCCAAGCCCAGGCTCGGTGTGGGTGGGCTTGCCTATTTATGCAGGTGCCACGAGTTGGCTATTTATTGCTGTGATGACTCATTTACTTCCCCTCGACCAGGGATTTCGTCTGAACTTAAGTTTTAATAGGTTTCGGTTGCTGATGGATATTAGCCATATTGTAGGGAGCGAAATAGCAGTTTTTAGGTACACTGATTGGCCAAAATTATTTTGTTTGCAAGTTAAAAATGGGTTTAAAAAATTAAATATGATAGGTAGGAAAAAAACAAAAAGGTGGATTTGTATGTTAAGGGGTCCTACTTTTAAAAAGAAAAGGAATTTAATTATAAGTGCCTTATTTATATTCAGAATTTTTTTAAGAGTGTTTTTTACTAGTAAAAATCAAATTAATTTAAATTTTACACCTTTGTTAATTCAACAGGCATTTTTAACAAGTATTTTCGTTGGTCACATAAAAAACAATTAAATTTAAAGTTCTTGAAAAGAAGTTACAAAGAATTTGATTTTGTTTGGAAGCATGCCTTGCACAGGAAACTTGTTTACTTCCTATTATGCCCATGATGAAGGTTTCTTTGGACGAAGGTGCCGCCTCTTGAATGGAGGTGTCTCCTCTTGAACGTTAATTAATCTGGCATAATGTTGTAGACGCAGTGTACAAATAATTGGAGGTACAACTCCATCTGAAAAAATTAAATAACAGGCGGCAGAATATCGAAAAACAAAAACACTTAACGACATCTGAGCATATATTTATATACAGTGAGAGAGAGAGAGTATGTGTTTTTTTTTATTTGTCTATTTATCTGCTCCTGGGTGTTTAGATTTAATTACTTATTTTAAAAACAGAATTTTCAATTTTCACCCTAACATAGCCATCAAGCCACAGCTTCTTTTCGTACGCCATTTCACAGAGGAAACTGGATTTTTAGTCGCAAACGATTTTTTACTTTCCAGATAATAGCGTGTTTCCAGACTTTTTTCCTAGTCGCTATTAGTTCTTTTTTAAATTTAAAATCAATTGCGTTATACATATGCATAAACATCCTCTGTATAAGCCTAAAGCGGTTCTAATACGAACTATAAAAAGTGAAGCGTCAGAGTGAATTACAACGATATATTCCTTAACAACATCCTAAAATTAATAGAAAACCATGTTAATAACAATAAATAAAAATAAAAATAATAATAATAATACAAGTCATATTTTGACGAAAATAGTAAATAGTTATTGAAACAGCTCTGAACAGCATTTGTCATCACAATTTCACCAGACATTTTACAAAATATTTTTTTTCGTTGGATTTGTGTATCCTGTCGCCAGTAAATTGAATCCATAAATTATTTAAAAAAAATGTCTTTAGTGGCAATATATAATTCGTGAATGAAATTTTTGGGTATGTAATTTAATTTCAATTGTGTATTTTGCTATTAACGGTTTTATTACCATAGCAGCGCTGTAGTGATGACGCCATTAGTTTCGAAATCTTCCGAAAACCACTTATTTATACTTATACGAATTTTATACATTCGTTTTTTAACAAAATTCTGTTGAACGGCCTTGCTTTTGTTAATGAAAACCAATCCAACAAATTTCCAGTAATTTTAACCGTATGATACTAATTCTCGAATGCTACTTTCATTTAACTAGAAGTGCTTTACTATGTTCTATGCTGTTATTAGCTCGTTATAGGTATTTTTCTGCCTTTCTGCGAGTTACCTAATTAAATGAGATACTTGGGTTTCTTACAACCGTTTTAGATTAGCCTGTGAGGTTTTTTATTTTATTTTTTTTTGTAGAAATAAAGAAATTATCGTTTTTCTGAATTCTCGCTTGCTTGTGTAACTAAAAACCTTCTCGAATATTTGTTACATTTTTGTTTCAAGTATACATTTTCTTAAACCATATTTAATGAATTGGAACAGAAAAACTTCTTTTGGATACATCGTTTTCGAAATGCAGTCATTGGAACCGTGTTCTTTAAGGGTAAGCATTACGAAAGAAATGGTTCATTATCCTTCGATTTCTTTTTATAAATTCGAACCAATTCTATAAAAAACTTATCTATATTTTTTTATAAAACTTTTATGAGTATTCAAATTTATATTCACTAAACTACTTGAATAGAAATCGCATCTCTCCATTGACTCCGCCATATCACTTGAATACACATTGTTTCACACTTATAATGGTGCATATATATATACACCATTATGACCACAATATTAAAGATTGCAACCGAAAACTTGATCCACAACTATATATAAAATTTAGCTTCACAAGATGGGAAATCATTTATATAAAATAGTAATACTCTCCATTACAGGAACGGTGATATAAAACCGCGTGTACGTTCTTACCTTGTTTAGCGCAGAACGACCCTTACTGTCCATGCACCATAAAAATTCAACCAACCAAGGGATGATGATATGCAAACATTATCGCTGAGCATAAATGCTACGTTTCTTAGCATAAAACATACTATTTTATCTATAAAAACATGTTTTATAGATAAAATTACTGGATAATCGCTGCTTAGCAGTAATCTGCATTTTAAGATTATTATTGATATTTGGTAGTTTGTTAAAAAAAATTGTTAAAATATTTCAGGAAATTATGTAACAGAGAATCGTTATTCGACGGGCACACTCATGTTCTGTCTTTTACCAGTTTCTTCATACGATACCCTTTGTTATTTTCCTTTCATATGATTTTTTTTATCACTTTCCTTTTATGTTATCGTATTCTTTTTCATTTTACTTTTATGCGATTTTATATCTTCGTTATTTTCCACCTATACATCCACATTTTATTTTTGTGATTTTAGTTTAATGGGATCGTATTCCTTTGTCATCTTTCTTTCATGCGATCGTACACTAGTGTTATTTTCCTTTCATGTGATCACATTTGCTTGCCATTTTACCTTTTATGAAATCCTATTATTATTCAAACGTTTTTTGTTTTCTTTTCCTTTTCATATATTTCGCATGTGAATGCTTTATGAAGTAATTCGTTCGAAGTCTTCCTTACGTGGTATCTTTAATTCATAATCTTCACTGTGTTATGTGCTTTTCCGTTCTTTACTTATAGGATAGTTCTGTCAGTCTGTGTTTTAAATAAACTTCCTTTAAATATCCTGCATCCAGCCTTCCTCTCTGCGAATCTTCTTGTTCCGAAATCCAACGTATATAAACATTACTTACGTGTAATAACGCTTTCCTTATGATCCAACTTAAGTATGGTAAATCCTCTATCAATAGGAACTCAGAAGTAAGAACCCCTTTCACTCTTACTCCACCTCTAACATATAGGTGGATGCAAAAGGGAGGTGAAATATATTTCGGAAAGAAAATGTATATGCAATAGGACACTACAAAGATGATATAAAATATATATTTTGAAAGATTTACTGCCATGAGTTCAAATTCAATGGGTAACTCACGTCATAATTCAAAGAAATACAATACTGTTATGCATATTCTCCGATCCATTCCCATCCCGTCAAGATGATTTGAAGAATGGTACCCTCTTCAAATCGAAAATATTCGCGTACCATTGATATAAAAATAGTTTTGAAATAGCGTTGATAGACAGATATCTGACAAAGACGAGGGATTTCAGATTTAAATCATGTTCAAGTTTCGTCTTCTCTGCTCTTTTTCTGCGCCAAGTTTGAAGAAACAGAATTGACGAAATTTTTGAAATATGAAATGTTCAATGCAAGAATATATTTTAATGCTGCTGCTGATTTTTTTTTTATATCTTCTGTTGTTGAAATTTTAAATTGATTTCGATTGAAAATTTCTAATAGAGAAACTTTTAGTTTCTTCCATTTTTTCTTTCCTTTTTTTTAACAGCAAAAGAATTTGTCTGCGGAAACTTGACAGCATGATCATACTTTCACACATCGAACAAAATTTATAAAACATGATCTTTAAATAAATATATCTACTATGTCAGTATAAAATATATATTTCAATTTTGTCTTTGAAGTCATATACTTCAGATGTATTTTAAATTCAAGTTTGAATTATTTATATATATATATATATTTTTTTTTTACACACACACACGCACCCAGTGATGTCTCTTGATAACGTCCTTGTAATGAAAAAAGCTTTCTGTTTATTAATCTTACTTTTTGGTTCTGGAAAATTCTTTATAGTGTAACTTATTTCTGAATAAGAACTCCACTTTCCAACCGATGTTTAGAATTGCCCTTCTTTTCTCGCCAAAATGTTTTAGTAACGGAATTGAGAAGTTTGGATTAAATTTATTATAAGACAGTAAAGGGAAATCTGGTTTATTCAGATGAAGATACGTTGGATTATAAAACACAGGACGAAATACCTCCCTCACCTTTGAGTTTTGAAGAAGCCAATGATGCTCTAAATAACCTACGCAGGCATATTATCCCATTTGACATAGAAATAAATTCGTTTCAATTTCTTGAAAAACAAATGGAAAATGTTCTATAAACGAAACCAAAATGAAGACAATTGACCCTTTTGGGTTATTTTCTTTAGGAGAAAATAATCAGTGAGACATCACTTCATTACTGTAATGCATTGTATTATTATTTTACTGTAGGCTAATTGTACGGTGTAATTCAAATAATAATTTTCTAAGCACACGCCAATGCGTTTATCAAATACGTGGACGTTCTCAAACCTTCAATGGCGAAAGGAAATCATGTAAAGCATTAAAATCAGTCCTTACTTAATACAGAATTTTGTTTACGAGTCTTTCTGATTAACGATTCATTAATTTATTAATTGAAAGGAGATTACTATATATAATCAATGGCATGTTCTTCAAGCTAGCAGGGCTACCTCAGAAGCCCAGAGAATGCAAACGGCAAACGCCTGCGTTTTTGTATGACGAATTAAAATCGACGTCAAATT
>QLNU02015270.1:8664999-8693278 GCA_006491805.2 Dysdera silvatica | reverse complement strand
GATCTTTCATCTACTCGGTCATATTGGCCTATAAACCGAAATTCAGAAAAATCGAGCTCTGACAGTTCGCGAGGTTCTCTTGTTAGAGGTTTTACTATATTCATATTTATATTATAAATAATGATGTATTTTTTTAGGTTCTTCTTTATGTTTTCTTATAGACGGATAACCACTAGATTGTAACTTTTTAAAACTTGTATTAATTTATGATATGTTTAATTTTATTTTTAGGGTTAATAACGCTATAAAGTGGTATAGTACTATTTTAGAAAATTCGTATAATTTTACTGGCAAAACATTTTGTTTTTAACTGAAAAACTCGGACACCGGAAAACTGGTCGTAAAGCGAAGCAATTCGATTTTATTTTACTTTGTGATACTCAAAATTTTTTTATTGATTTATTGATTGATAGATTTTGTTGTAGGACAGATAACCCATCACTCTAAAACAGATTCATATAATTTGATTGTTTGTATTGGCCGCAATAATAGCTTTAATTTGCAATTTAAAAAAGAAAATAAATTCTTCTTCCCAAGCGCGGGGCTGGATTCAGCCAAATTTATTGAATTGGTATATAGCCGGCCCTGTTTGTCTTCTTCCAATCCATCTTCATTCAGTTCTTCTCCCTGAAACTAAATTTAAATCAATATTTATCGGTAGGAATATTTTGCTTATAAATTTTTATAAAAAATTGTTTCGTGTTTTTCGTTTTCTACCACGGAAAAGATGAATAATGAAAATATTCTAATCATGTAAAGCAGGGATTCCCAATTTGGGGTGCAAGATGAAATTCCAGAGTGTGCAACGAAGAGTACTTATATTTTTGAGTAGCGAGTTATTACTCAGTTTGATGTTAATGTTTTTTTTTCAAAATAAATTAGAGACTAGTTATTCAATTTATTTTTATGTAGCGACTTAAAAGCCTATTTTTAAGTCAAACAACAATATTAATCAACGTTTATTGGCGTAGTGATACCAGCGCCGATGTTGGGGTGTGATAGCACGCCATAACATCTCTACGCCAATAAACGTTGATTAGCATTGTTGTGTTATAGGAATATTTTAATAGATTTTTATTTATTTATTTTTATAATTTTATTTATATTGTTATATTATTTATTCGGAAATAATTTGTTTATGATTAAAATGAAAATGATTTATTAGTATTTTTTAATTATAATTAGATAAATTTTAATGTTAGTTTACTTATTGATTTAATTTTTACTATTTGAGAACATTAAAACACAATTTCCATAACATTAAATATTAAATTTGTTTATCCAGAATAAATTTGTAAATTGCCCGTTGATACTGGTTAGTAAACATTGGTTGACTTTTACCTAAATGTTCAAATGCGAGACCGTAAAAATTAAGTGAATAACTAGGGTTATTTTTCAAAACGCGTTGTGTGTTAAACATAAACAAAATAAAAAAAAACAGGTTCTTTAAAACAGACATGAAACAATTATTCAATAATTACTGCCTTTTATTTTATATTATAAACACGATAATATATTTTCCAATTCCTTTAGAATATAACAGTGCCATTTATATAAGCATTTGGAGCTATTAACCATTCTACATACTATCAATTTTTCACTTGGCATATTTTTTTTCGTATTTAAACCTGATATAAGAGATTATAAAACAAAACAAAACAATTCAAATACTCATTTCACTATGAGAATTATGCTGGGGTATATAAACCACCAGGAAAAATTTGCACATTTTATTATAAGTTTAATGAGGGAGGAGTCACTTATAATTATCGATTAATAGAAGAGAAAGAAAGATAACTTTAACTTACATGTTACACCCTTAATGGCCCATGTTTGGAGTAGGTTGGAGTCCACTGTTCATCTTCGTGTTTCAAAATTTCTCTCTCTCTCTCGGTCTCTCTCTCTCAGTCTGCCGGAGCGAGACTTGTTATCACTTTTTAAGAAATCGCCATCTTGAAGATTTTTTTTTGTCTAAGGACTGCTAAAATCCTTATTTTCGCCAATATATTGTCAACTTTTTCATTTGGCTTAATGTTAACGTATTAGACGGCAATTTTGCCTGCCTAATTGCAATTATTGGCCAATTGTGGTTGTCTGGACTGGACGCCAAGCCCAGGCTCGGTGTGGGTGGGCTTGCCTATTTATGCAGGTGCGACGAGTTGGCTATTTATTGCTGTGATTTACTTCCCCTCGACCAGGGATTTCGTCTGAACTTAAGTTTTTATAGGTTTCGGTTGCTGATGGATATTAGCCATATTGTAGGGAGAAATAGCAGTTTTTAGGTACACTGATTGGCCAAAAATATTTTGTTTGCAAGTTAAAAATGGGTTTAAAAAAATTAAATATGATAGGTAGGAAAAAAACAAAAAGGTGGATTTGTATGTTAAGGGGTCCTGCGTTTAAAAAGAAAAGGAATTTAATTATAAGTGCCTTATTTATATACAGAATTTTTTTTAAGAGTGTTTTTTTCTAGTAAAAATCAAATTAATTTAAATTTTACACCTTTGTTAATTCAACAGGCATTTTTAACAAGTATTTTCGTTGGTCACATAAAAAACAACCAAATTTAAAGTTCTTGAAAAGAATTTACAAAGAATTTGATTTTGTCTGGATGGATGTCTGGCCCAGGAAACTTATTTACTTCCTATTATGCCCATGATGACGGTTTCTTTGGACGAAGGTGTCGCCTCTTGAATGGAGGTGTCTCCTCTTGAATGTTAATTAATCTGGCATAGTGTTGTAGACGCAGTGTATAAATAATTGGAGGTACAACCCCATCTGAAAAAATTAAATAACAGGCGGCAGAATATCGAAAAAACAAAAACACTTAACAACATCTAAGCATATATTTATATATAGTGAGAGAGAGAGAGTATGTGTTTTTTTTTATTTGTCTATTTATCTGCTCGTGGGTGTTTAGATTTAATTAGTTATTTTAAAAAGAGAATTTTCAATTTTCACCCTAACATAGCCATCAAGCCACAGCTTCTTTTCGTACGCCATTTCACAGAGGAAACTGGATTTTTAGTCGCAAACGATTTTTTACTTTCCAGATAATAGCGTGTTTCCAGACTTTTTTCCTAGTCGCTATTAGTTCTTTTTTAAATTTAAAATCAATTGCGTTATACATATGCATAAACATCCTCTGTATAAGCCTAAAGCGGTTCTAATACGAACTATAAAAAGTGAAGCGTCAGAGTGAATTACAACGATATATTCCTTAACAACATCCTAAAATTAATAGAAAACCATGTTAATAACAATAAATAAAAATAAAAATAATAATAATAATACAAGTCATATTTTGACGAAAATAGTAAATAGTTATTGAAACAGCTCTGAACAGCATTTGTCATCACAATTTCACCAGACATTTTACAAAATATTTTTTTTCGTTGGATTTGTGTATCCTGTCGCCAGTAAATTGAATCCATAAATTATTTAAAAAAAATGTCTTTAGTGGCAATATATAATTCGTGAATGAAATTTTTGGGTATGTAATTTAATTTCAATTGTGTATTTTGCTATTAACGGTTTTATTACCATAGCAGCGCTGTAGTGATGACGCCATTAGTTTCGAAATCTTCCGAAAACCACTTATTTATACTTATACGAATTTTATACATTCGTTTTTTAACAAAATTCTGTTGAACGGCCTTGCTTTTGTTAATGAAAACCAATCCAACAAATTTCCAGTAATTTTAACCGTATGATACTAATTCTCGAATGCTACTTTCATTTAACTAGAAGTGCTTTACTATGTTCTATGCTGTTATTAGCTCGTTATAGGTATTTTTCTGCCTTTCTGCGAGTTACCTACGCTAGTTAAATGAGATACTCGAAAATTTTCTTGCAACCTTTTTAGATATAGCCTGTGGCAGGTTTTTTTTTTTGTGGAAAATAAAGAAATTATCGTTTTTCTGAACTCTCGCTCGCTTGTGTAACTAAAAACCCTCTCGAATATTTGTTACATTTTTGTTTCAAGTATACATTTTCTTAAACCATATTTAATGAATTGGAACAGAAAAACTTCTTTTGGATACATCGTTTTCGAAATGCAGTCATTGGAACCGTGTTCTTTAAGGGTAAGCATTACGAAAGAAATGGTTCATTATCCTTCGATTTCTTTTTATAAATTCGAACCAATTCTATAAAAAATTTATCTATATTTTTTATAAAAATTTTATGAGTATTCAAATTTATATTTACTAAACTACTTGGATAGAAATCGCATCTCTCCATTGACTCCGCCATATCACTTGAATACACATTGTTTCACACTTATAATGGTGCATATACAGGCCTGCACAAAAGTTTAGACACAGAGGCAAATTATAAATAAAAGCGAGAATTTGCATTGAACTTCGCCGATATTGTATCTAAATAATCCTAGAACCAATAATAAATTGTGCAACTTAAAAGATTACCAAAAGTACTGAAACAAAATATCCCAACACCGTAATATTGGAATCTGCATGCCACAAATGTTTAGGCACATATGTCAGATTTATGCAAATTAACGGCGCGAAGTTCCCAAGTGATCGAAGGGGCGTTTCCCAGAGTTGTTATATAAGGCCTGAAATAATTTAGAATGCTTAGAACGATGCCGAAGTCAAAGCAATTTACGAATGACGAGATTTTGAAGATTTGGAGGCTGAAAACTAAAGGTAAATCTGTTACTCAAATTTCTGTTGCATTGAACCGTTCAAAGCGAGGCATTTATCGAGTGTTATCCCGGGGTGATCAGTATCAACCAAAATCACGATCTGGGAGGCCTCGAGTGACCAGCATTCGGGATGATAGACAAATACGAAGATTGGCTTCAAATGAAAGCCTGTCTGCAAATCAAATAAAAAACACGTTAGCAATGCGAGTGTCAAGAGAAACCATACGTAGAAGGATTGTAGAATGCAGGCATTTGAGATATGCAAAAATGCGCCGCAAGCCCTGCTTGCAATTACATCATAAACAAGCACGACTACAATGGGCAAGGCAGCACATATCATACAGTGACGAATGGCTGCAGGTGTTATTTAGTGATGAAAAAAAGTGGAACTTAGATGGTCCCGATGGCCTTTCGCACTACTGGCACGATCTTCGAAAACGCCCCTTAAGTCGGTTCAGCAGACGTCAAGGAGGAGGTTCAGTCATGGTTTGGGGAGCCTTTAGCTTCAATGGACAGACTTCTTTGGCGTTTTTGAATGGAAAACAAGATTCCAAGGCATACCAGGCAACTCTTGAAAGTCACCTATTACCTTTTGGCGAACTTTTATGTGGACGAAACTGGGTTTTCCAACAAGATAATGCGTCCATCCACACATCCAGGTCAACAAAAGAATGGATGAGCGCTAAAAATATTACAGTTCTCGATTGGCCTGCTCTTAGTCCTGACTGTAATCCCATCGAAAATGTATGGGGCATACTAACGAATGTTGTGTATGCCAATGGAAAGCAATATCCGTCCGTTTTAGAACTTAAAAAGGCTATAGAAGAAGCGTGGTTTAATTTTGAACCAGAAACCTTTCAAAATCTTGTGCTTTCAATGAACGACCGCGTATTTAATCTAATACGAAGTAATGGTGGCTACATTGATTATTAAAATTGTTCATTTCCTTATGCAAGTGCTAAAATTTATGTTTGTGCCTAAACTTTTGTGCCACATATTTTACTTATTTTAAGTTATATATTGCAGCAAGTTCGCTACTGATGTGATTTCTGTTCTCAAATTTTTAATTTGCATATTACATGTGTTCATACTTCGTAATATTAAAGTTCCTACTTCTTCAGTTTTAATAGTATTTTGTTATACTCAAATTTGTGTTGTGTCTAAACTTTTGTGCAGGCCTGTATATATATATATATATATATACACCATTATGACCACAATATTAAAGATTGCAACCGAAAACTTGATCCACAACTATATATAAAATTTAGCTTCACAAGATGGGAAATCATTTATATAAAATAGTAATACTCTCCATTACAGGAACGGTGATATAAAACCGCGTGTACGTTCTTACCTTGTTTAGCGCAGAACGACCCTTACTGTCCATGCACCATAAAAATTCAACCAACCAAGGGATGATGATATGCAAACATTATCGCTGAGCATAAATGCTACGTTTCTTAGCATAAAACATACTATTTTATCTATAAAAACATGTTTTATAGATAAAATTACTGGATAATCGCTGCTTAGCAGTAATCTGCATTTTAAGATTATTATTGATATTTGGTAGTTTGTTAAAAAAAATTGTTAAAATATTTCAGGAAATTATGTAACAGAGAATCGTTATTCGACGGGCACACTCATGTTCTGTCTTTTACCAGTTTCTTCATACGATACCCTTTGTTATTTTCCTTTCATATGATTTTTTTTATCACTTTCCTTTTATGTTATCGTATTCTTTTTCATTTTACTTTTATGCGATTTTATATCTTCGTTATTTTCCACCTATACATCCACATTTTATTTTTGTGATTTTAGTTTAATGGGATCGTATTCCTTTGTCATCTTTCTTTCATGCGATCGTACACTAGTGTTATTTTCCTTTCATGTGATCACATTTGCTTGCCATTTTACCTTTTATGAAATCCTATTATTATTCAAACGTTTTTTGTTTTCTTTTCCTTTTCATATATTTCGCATGTGAATGCTTTATGAAGTAATTCGTTCGAAGTCTTCCTTACGTGGTATCTTTAATTCATAATCTTCACTGTGTTATGTGCTTTTCCGTTCTTTACTTATAGGATAGTTCTGTCAGTCTGTGTTTTAAATAAACTTCCTTTAAATATCCTGCATCCAGCCTTCCTCTCTGCGAATCTTCTTGTTCCGAAATCCAACGTATATAAACATTACTTACGTGTAATAACGCTTTCCTTATGATCCAACTTAAGTATGGTAAATCCTCTATCAATAGGAACTCAGAAGTAAGAACCCCTTTCACTCTTACTCCACCTCTAACATATAGGTGGATGCAAAAGGGAGGTGAAATATATTTCGGAAAGAAAATGTATATGCAATAGGACACTACAAAGATGATATAAAATATATATTTTGAAAGATTTACTGCCATGAGTTCAAATTCAATGGGTAACTCACGTCATAATTCAAAGAAATACAATACTGTTATGCATATTCTCCGATCCATTCCCATCCCGTCAAGATGATTTGAAGAATGGTACCCTCTTCAAATCGAAAATATTCGCGTACCATTGATATAAAAATAGTTTTGAAATAGCGTTGATAGACAGATATCTGACAAAGACGAGGGATTTCAGATTTAAATCATGTTCAAGTTTCGTCTTCTCTGCTCTTTTTCTGCGCCAAGTTTGAAGAAACAGAATTGACGAAATTTTTGAAATATGAAATGTTCAATGCAAGAATATATTTTAATGCTGCTGCTGATTTTTTTTTTATATCTTCTGTTGTTGAAATTTTAAATTGATTTCGATTGAAAATTTCTAATAGAGAAACTTTTAGTTTCTTCCATTTTTTCTTTCCTTTTTTTTAACAGCAAAAGAATTTGTCTGCGGAAACTTGACAGCATGATCATACTTTCACACATCGAACAAAATTTATAAAACATGATCTTTAAATAAATATATCTACTATGTCAGTATAAAATATATATTTCAATTTTGTCTTTGAAGTCATATACTTCAGATGTATTTTAAATTCAAGTTTGAATTATTTATATATATATATATATTTTTTTTTTACACACACACACGCACCCAGTGATGTCTCTTGATAACGTCCTTGTAATGAAAAAAGCTTTCTGTTTATTAATCTTACTTTTTGGTTCTGGAAAATTCTTTATAGTGTAACTTATTTCTGAATAAGAACTCCACTTTCCAACCGATGTTTAGAATTGCCCTTCTTTTCTCGCCAAAATGTTTTAGTAACGGAATTGAGAAGTTTGGATTAAATTTATTATAAGACAGTAAAGGGAAATCTGGTTTATTCAGATGAAGATACGTTGGATTATAAAACACAGGACGAAATACCTCCCTCACCTTTGAGTTTTGAAGAAGCCAATGATGCTCTAAATAACCTACGCAGGCATATTATCCCATTTGACATAGAAATAAATTCGTTTCAATTTCTTGAAAAACAAATGGAAAATGTTCTATAAACGAAACCAAAATGAAGACAATTGACCCTTTTGGGTTATTTTCTTTAGGAGAAAATAATCAGTGAGACATCACTTCATTACTGTAATGCATTGTATTATTATTTTACTGTAGGCTAATTGTACGGTGTAATTCAAATAATAATTTTCTAAGCACACGCCAATGCGTTTATCAAATACGTGGACGTTCTCAAACCTTCAATGGCGAAAGGAAATCATGTAAAGCATTAAAATCAGTCCTTACTTAATACAGAATTTTGTTTACGAGTCTTTCTGATTAACGATTCATTAATTTATTAATTGAAAGGAGATTACTATATATAATCAATGGCATGTTCTTCAAGCTAGCAGGGCTACCTCAGAAGCCCAGAGAATGCAAACGGCAAACGCCTGCGTTTTTGTATGACGAATTAAAATCGACGTCAAATTTAAAGTTGATAAATAAAAATCGTGTAACATTATTAGACTCGTAATAACGTAGAGAACAGAACCCAAGCTTTATTCAAACTCACAATAATACAGAGCAAATCGAGAACATGCTCACGAGTTATATGCTATATAAATAATAGCTATTCCTTCTCAGTTCCAATCCATCTGGAGTCTGGATAAGAAATGGCCGTGATTTGATCAATCGTGAGATGATTTCGGCAGGTCTCCAATTCCTATATGCAGACCTGTATAATACGTTCTGACCTACTTGGATCTGAGGCGATTTCCTAGAATCGTGGTCTTTGTATACCTTTCCTTTAGACCTGAGGTTGCTGAGGGATGAATGAACATCCTTTACTATTTCGGGAAGTAATGAGTTAGCGGTTGTCGGCAGTATTCCTTTTATACTCGTACTATATAGTCATTGTGCTGGAAAAACTAAATTTCCGAGGGGAGTGTTGCATGCATTTATCAGTGCCAGGTAGATATCCGACTTATCGGTTTTATATTTCCGGAGTAGATTCTTGGCTTCTTGCACATAACGTTCTGCTAATCCATTAGACCTTTTATGTTGTGGACTTAAAGTTTGGACGAGAAAGTTAAATTCTTCGGCAAATGCTCCGAGTTCGGACGATGGTAACTGATTCATCTGAACAAAGTAGCTCGGAAATTCTGTGCGTAACGAACACCTCTTTAAGTGAACGGATCACTTTCGAGGATGTGAGGTTCGAAAGTTCTTTAATTTCGAAAAATCGGAGTAGCTGTCGGTGATTATGAGGAAATTTTCTTGATTTAACTTAAATATATCCATGCCGACTATCTGCCAAGCTAGTTCAGTTATGCGATTAAGAAGTATAGATTTTTCAGGATTATCTCTTTGATGACTTTAGCAATCTCCACAGTTAGTAACGTAACGTTCAAAGTCTTCGTTCATCTTATGCCAAAACACGTTCTGACCAGCTCTGGAGAGTGATTTCTAAATTCCTAAGTGCCCTCTATGTATCTCCTTTAGAGTGTTTTCACGCAATTCCGGTGGTATTACTATCCTATCGTTACGAAGTATTATACCTTCTATGGCGAGCCATAAGCTGTGTATTTAGAAATTTTAGGAGCTTCTCCTTCGTGGTAAAGAGATATGAATTATTGAAGGATTAGTTGTATTGGAAAGAAAGCGGCAAGCACGGTGGTCCAACAAGGCGACCGCAACTCCCAGCCTAGACGAATTTTACGATGAAGAGGCTCCAGTGAAAACCAAATATAACAAAGGCAAAATAATAAAATTGACAGTCGGTTTATAGGGGTTATAACTCCTCGTGGTTTTCGCTGTTTTAAATCCCGAGAAGAAGGAAGATGTTAGGGACGTACTCAAGTCGGGCCGTGCTTGTTTGTGGTCAAGCATCAGATAGGTCGTAAGGAGGAGCCATAGTTGAGGGCGGTAATTGTGATTTGTCTAGAAATATTGGTTGAGAAGTGATTGGTACGTTCTAGGTGATGGACAGATCGAAAAATGATTGGGAGATGATGTAGGAAGAGAGAAGAGAAAGAGATGAAGTGGTGAGCCGGAGAGAATCGGGGAGAGAGACGCGTCGAGCGTAGAGTTGTTCCGGGGCCAAGTGGCTCGAAATTAGAAGTATAGTAAACCTCGAGAGTGAGGTGTTAACAGAGTTGATAGCGACGTGAGCAAATTTGTGGAGCAAGGGACGTTTCCGAAGCAAGGATCGGAGCGGATGTGAACGTAGATTGTTTACGACTGGCATTTTTCCGAAGCAAGGATCGGAGCGGATGTGAACGTAGATTGTTTACGACTGGCGTTTCCGAAGCAAGGAGCCGAGTGAGGCTGAGCGTAGATTGTTTTACGACTGGCATTTACGGTGCAAGGCGCATCAGTGGCAGCCATCACAAACCGAGGCAGTGCTTTATACCATCAGACAGTACGACACCGAGATATACCTGGAGCAGACTTGTGGTGCAAGGACGAGGAATCATCGTGGACCCCACACGTGAGTCTTTTCCCTTTTATTCTCGAATGAGGTTGCAGGGTGCATAAGGTTAAGCTCGGTTAAGTGGTTTATATAAGGCCTGAACGAGGGCTAGGCTAAGGAGGGAACATAGTTTAATGGTAGACACGCATTATCAGAATCAAACTGGAATAATTTATGCATATTGATGATTTACTAAGGTGAGCTATTGCTAGCTATCTGTCAAACAGGGGAGTGTACTCATCAGATGAATCTTAAGCAACTTTCCTGTTAATCACAAAATTGGTAGTATACGATCGAATACAATCAGTCCATTTGATAGCCATTTCGCGCTATAAATATGAAATAGATTGTTGGCCATAATTTAATAATTCTGTACAATCATTGTTGCGTCTTTCCAGTATTTCGCATTTATTAAATTATTGTTTGTTTTACGAATGTTTCATGTTTAAATAAGACTGGCTCATTCACCTTTTGTCTTTGTAGCTAATCTTAAACTAAACATTTGCTTAAAGACAGAAAGGTTTGCGATACTTCATGCATTGCTAATTCGTCACGATATGGCCAGTATTTTTTTTACATCTGAAGGTACCTCGTCGATGACTGGGGGCCAACCATCTAGAATAGTACATTTGAGTGCAGTTAATTCTTCAGTCTCTCTAGTATATTTATGTAATAGATGGGCTTTGCTAGCTGATATCGGAACTATCACATGTACTTCTAATTGTAATTCTTGCATCTCTTCTTTCCTCTTTTTACAGTCTATACTAAGGGAATCTGCTATGAACATTTCAATTCCTTTCTTATAAATAATATTAGGTCTATACGCCAAGGTGTTCATCATCAATCGCTGAAATCTAGGGGGGGGAGGGGCACTATGCAATGGCTTTTTCGCTATGGAAGTGACGGGCTTATGGTCAATCTCGACCGCAAGTTCTTTGTTTCCCCACACGTATTGATGGAATTTGATAATTCCAAATTTTATAGCAAGAGCTTCCTTTTCTATATGCGAATAGTTGCTCTGCGTTTTATCCAATGCCCGTGCTGCGTACGCTATCGGTCCGTCTTCTTGAAGTAAAGCTGCTCCCAAAGAGTGCTTACTTGCAGCTACGGAAATTTTTACTGGCTTGTTTACATCAAAGTACTTTCGCGTAGGTAGGCTTTTCAGAGTACTCTTTGGCTTTAAAAATACTTCTCTTGGCTCCTTTTCCCATACCCATTCGGCGTCTTTTTTACACAGATTCCTAAGCGAAATTGTACGTTCTGAAAAGGTGGGTATAAATTTCGTAAGGTATGTGACCGTGCTCAGGAATCTTCGCAGCATTATAACATTAGTTGGCTTCTTTATGCTGTTCGTAACCTCTACCTTAGAAGGATCGGCTTTCAATCCTTCTTGTGTAACTAGGTGATCAAGAAATTTGACTTTATTGGATGCATAAAGACACTTACTCGAATTTAGTGTTTAACCTGCTTCTTTTAATATTTGAACAACCCGCTTGGTAATTTTAGTTACTTCACTTCTTGAGTGAGAGTGGATCAATATGTCGTCTATTGCGCATTCAACTCCTTCCACTTCTTTAAGCAAGTTCTCCATTATTTATTGAAACATTTCAGGGGCGGAAGATATACCTAGCGACATTCTTAAATATTTATACGTACCCCCAAGGAGTTGCCATCGTAAGTAGTTTACTAGTTCTGTTTACGTTTAGTAGTTTTTAGTAGTTTACGTTCTGTAACACCAATTTGCCAAAATCCTCTTTTACAATCTAATAATGAAAACTACTTTCACCCGTTAATTCTAGAAGCTATTTCTTCCAGGGTATTTAAAGGGTAGTAACGTCTTTTAATATTTTATTCACACTTGAGGGGTCGATACAAATCCTGAGCTTGCTGCCTTTTTTAATTACTACAATAGAGGAAACTGTTGGAGTTGGGACCGTCACTGGCTTTATAATTCCTAACGATTACATTCGATCCAGCTCTTTCTTTACCACATTTCTTAGCGAGTACGGGATTCGTCTTGCAGGAACAATATCCAAGTTTGGTTTGGGTATTAAATCTGTGTCATATTCAAAGCCTTTGAGACGACCTATCTTAACTCCACTAGTGTCTGTGGTAATAAGTTGCTCTGACACTACGCCACTGATATATATATATATATATATATACACACACACACACACAGAGTTGAGCCTGCAAAGCAATCACATTTGAGACTAGACTGTAATGGTTACCATAGACAGGTGCTTACTATACACAACAAACTTCGTTCGACTCCCAGCAGTGCAAAAAGAACGCTTACTCAGAGATCTCATAAAGATCGCACTGCTCACTGTAGTCCGGGGTTTGGTTCCCCAGGCCTTAAGAGGTTCGGATTCCTCGGAAAACAGTAGGTCCCGGCGCAGCATGACCACTGTAGTCTTTGAGCCGTAAAACCAAAACGCAAACCAAGAATTCTGCAAAGAAATAAATAATTTAAAGTGCTATAAGAGTATCTGAATGAATAGAACCATATTACGGGTGACAGGCGGGAGAAAGAGATTGAAGAAATCACGAAGTACACAGCTGGAAGGACTTTGTGGGGAAGAAAAGCAACATTATTCCAATTATAAGGGAAGGCATTGAATGCAATTCCTGAAAATTCGAAACGGTATCTCATCACACTCAAAATTCACTCGCGGGCACCTATGACAATTTCTGTATCTATGAAGTTGATGTTTTGTATCACTAACAGCTGAAACGCTTATGTTAGGCCTAATAAAAGTCGTTGCAATTTCGCTTGGTTGCTACCTTTCTGTAATTAATAAAAATTATGTGTACTCTCTGTATATGAAATGGGGTAGATGTGGCTTCAATAGCAGCCAAGAAAAACAATGGGTACTCCTGCACTCCTCGATACGCCCTTGATAGGTAGCATATTAAAGGCAGGTTTTTATATTGTTATACAGTGTCCGGGAAATTTTGGCCACATTTGGTTCAACCTACAACAGTATATTTGGTTCAAGCTGGAACCATGAATTTGGTTCAGTGTTGCCTTATTCGTTATTGAAAGTATATCCATATTTTGGTTCAACCTCCGGCCAAGTATTGGTAACATAGCTGGAGCAAAAATGTGGTGAAACGTAGTTCTTAACAATGGATGAAGCTGGAAAATCACCATATTTTGGTTCAACCCTGAACTATTATTTTTAACAGTATAGTTGAGTAATCTATCATAGGTCATCTTCAGTTTCGCCGACTATGTCGTAATTATTTTCCTGGAACAAGATCCCAACATGCCATCGTTTATTAGTGAAGACAGAATTTCTATGGAATTTGATTTCAAGAGACATATTTACACTTCAAAATATATTCACACATAAATTCGCAAAAAGCTTTCATGATACTGCGAATTATCCGCGTGTATTGTACATATGGTGGACCCTGTTAAAGTGACCACCTTGATAAATTGACCACTTGAATAAGATGACCACTTTTATAAGAGCTGGTAGGAACTTAGCAATGCCTATTCCTCCAAAAATTGGTCATAAGCTCATTATAACGCTCCTCTCCACGTTCATTTTTAGTAAAAGGCGGAAGATTAGCGCGAACACTAAAAAGAAACCAGAGCGTTTATGGCAAAGTCTGCCGTGTATAGCAACCACCTGTCTATGTTGACCGTTGCAGTTATGTCCCAAAGGTGATTACTTTGGACAGGTTCTATATGTCTTATTTCATAGTGAACATACAGGTTGACAAAGTTAAGCTAGAAAATGATGATTCCCATATTTAACTTCTGTTGTATATTTATTTAATATTTAATTTTTAAATAACATTTAATAAAGGAAGTAATTTTAAAAAGATATTGTGTGTGTTATTGTGTTTTTGTTTGCAATTACTTACTAATCTGTGTGTAGTGTTTACACAATTATTAATAGTTACTCTCTCTTCCTATTGTATATAAAGGCAATATTATTATCCGTGGTTTGCCATCTGTAATTTGTTACGTGTTTTTCACGTACACTTCGTAATAGTATCCAGCTGGAAATATCACTGGTTTGTAAACGATGTTGGATATTGTAATTAGTGCAGAGATATGTTTATTTTTGATATTATATACATATAGTACATATGTTAGCAAGGACTATTAAATAAGAGGCTTTTAGCCAATGTTAGACAAGTAGCAATTGTCCCTCCCAAATTCCCTTAAATGCTTTATTATATTATTGAAGTACATTGCTGCGCTACTGGGTGACAATAACTATCACTCTCTGCAGGATTACTAAGAAACAATTATATCCTGAAGGGGACATTGACTTGTATCTAAAACGATAGGCTTTCAATCAGTATGTATTGCCAATCTTCTCCTATGGGTCAGAAAAACAAGGATTTTAAGTGGTTCCAGATGAAGAGCAAAACTTTTCAAATCGGAAAATCAAAATAAAATCTATCTTCGATTTAACGAATATTTTTATTGAATTGACTAACGTTGAGTCCAATGTTATAGTTTCCTCGATTTTACATTTGTTCTCCCCGATTAAAAGATACCGTTTTATCATTAGTCTGTAGCTGTAAGTAAAATTTCAATTCGAAAATCAACTGTCGTCAAAAAAACATTAAATGCCATCTCCCAAGAAAAAATGAAATAAACATCAAAGATTTTTCGAAGTAGTAATTACGTACGCGATTGCTTATATTTATTGAAATTAATACTTTCTCTTCAGGGCGCTGATAAACATCAAAGATTTTTCGAAGTAGTAATTACGTACGCGATTGCTTATATTTATTGAAATTAATACTTTCTCTTCAGGGCGCTGATAAACATTTTTGAGATTTCCTTTTTTGATAATTTTTTACTTCAATTCCTTTCAATAGCATACCCAGGAACAAGGTCCCGTGATCAATCCCACCCCCCTGTGGGTGCGTTATTATAAACGTATATCCGATAAACGTATTCCCCCGATTTAATAAATTCCTCGATTTAACGATTATTTTCACTTGTGAAATTCATTAAATCGATATTAAACTATATATTTAAACCTGTATACATGTATTACATATTAGCACCTGTTTATTTTAGTTTAGTTTCCTGAATTTGAAATTGTTTCTTTTCTTTCCTTGGGCTTCTGCTTAATGATGATTAATTCGTTCTTTACCTGTCTTTCCTTTAGATTACCGCCAGGAAACCTGACCATCTCATTAATATATACTGTTTCTAGTTTTAGACCGTTTTGTGGATTTATTACTTGTGATATATTAATATAAACCATCTCGCTCCTGTTAGAACAGATAGCAATTTATAATAAATTACTAAAATTAATTATCAAAAGAAATTACAAAATATAACAACTTTATTCACCATATAGATAATGAAACCTTGATTACGTTCAAAATGAGTTTCTCAATTTTTCTAGTGCCCTTCAGGACATTTACTACATAGGGACATGAGCATTCGTCAGCCAGGTAATTGTCCCTTTTGCAAAATAAAATATATTCTAAAGCATAGAAATTATTCAAATCATGCAATCGTTAATAGCTTAGGCCTGTAAAAGCTTTTTTAAACGTTGAGTGTATTATAATCGACAATGTATATTTTCTTGAATTTTGAAGAAAAGAAATCAGGAAACAGAGGATTATTTTTCCTCATTTTTTGATCTTTTGAAATGTGGCAATTTTGCCATTCGAAATACAATGAACTCGCCATTTCTTGTTTCTCAAAATTTCTCAAAACACATTAGGAATTTTTTTCGTCGAAAGAGATTAAATCCAGTTTTCTTGAGCCCTCAAATATTTCATACTCTGTCAAAATCCTTCCTTTCTTTATCTCCAAAACAGTGAAAACCGGATTTTCAGCTGAACGGTACATTCAATTTCCGATCCTTGAAATTCAATATATGTTTTAGACGTTCCTTATATTTATCTTTTCTTTTCTTTTTTATAATTTTCGATAACGAGTTCCTCCTTAGGAAATCGTCTATTTTCGTTCAATATGCCGTTTCCCAGTTTCGTTCGTTATTTTTATAAACGAAAAACGTCGGCTTCTAAAAATATATGAAATAAATAAATATTCGGAGCTCTTAGAAATTTTTGTAAACAAAAGCCTTTGCGTATATGTGTGGACCAATACGAATATGCTTTACGCTTGGGCTCGTTTTATGGTAAGTTTTGATTAAGCACTACAATTGGGGAATGTCGAGGTGTTCCACGTTTGGTAAAGGATTAACTTTTACTAAGATGCTGTAAAGTATTTCCAGTTGGTGGAACAAAAAATACGAATGCTGCTATAAAGTGAAATAGAACACATGATATGTCAGCTTAAGAACTACTTGAAAATATGGATACGATAATTAAAAGAGAACTGCATAACATGGTACGATAACATAGAGAAAATTAGAAAATAAATATGGTATAAAGGCTTAAAGGGAATACAAAATATAGTATACCAAAACAACACAGCCTTTCACCAAAAGATTCTATAACAAACAGTAATTTCGATGTGATTTTCAGAATTCCGGAATATCCCGACGAATCTCCTGTGGTTCTTCAGGTAATTTGTACATGTCCGTTGAAAATTCAAAGAAAATCTGTAAAGTCTAATTTTCCCTCCCGTTTAACAACCCCTTAGATGAATTAGTAAGTAAAACACAGTCAATCACAGTTATACAGTCAAAATTTGTTTACAATTGTTTCGAAGGATATATCCCTCTTTCTCAGAACAAATACGTGCAAACAGTTGGAGCGAAAAGCTAGAACTGCCCTTGAATAGACTTATCTGACCGTAACCAATAGGTCGCGACAATGGAAAGGTAATACCTAGCTTTTATATACACATTTTTTTTCTTATTTTTATATTTATGTCCAAACTCTGATAAGTAATAGCTCTGTAAGTCTTCCTTAAAGAATATTCATTGCTAGGCATGAAGGATTTCGTTGCTAGGCATGTGACCACGAAAAGGTTTCGTAGGGTTTGAGAATCCCTAGCTTAAAGAAAAGGGAGAAGCACATATACAGGGCCGTCCTTAGCTAATATAGGGCCCGGGGCAAAACATATTTCGGGGGCCCATACATATACGAGTAAGAAAACAAAACAAAAAAAATGGAATAATGTATGAGCAATAGATAGCACGAAGTGCGAGAGCCGAAGCAAAAATATTTTTGGGGGAATTGTCAACATTACCAAAATTTTAAATTTGAGAATTAATCTTCACGGGGCCAAAAGAATCGTGGGGCCTGGTGCATGGGCCCCGCTCGCCCCTGCTCAAGGACGGCCCTGCACACATATGAATCATTCAAAGCAAAAATTACCCAGAGTTCCATTCGACTGCAACTTACCTTTGCGTTGTTTCAAAATATGTAAATGCAAATTTTGTGAACTGCATCATCCATCAAAGTAACAAAATTTTTGTTTTTGTTCTTCGACCTTGTTTTCGAACTTTGAACAGCAGATTCATGTAATTTTACATTAAACGCCTTGGGATTTACCTTAATGGAAAACAGTTCCATGTTCTTCTAACAGTCTGTGCATTAGCGCAATCGAAACTTTTTTCCCATGACAATCAATAGACTTACACGCTAGGCACTCATCAGTACCCATCTTGCTCTCCCAAACAAATGATGAAGTTCGCTCTATAGCTGTCAGGCTCCAAAACATTAGTTAATAACTGACTCGTAAAATGTCTACAGGAAATTTGCCCGCGACGACAGAAAAAATAATGAGCAATGCAAGGGTAGTAGTCTCTTTGAATCCGCCATCGATTTGCCAAGAAGAGAGTTTCCCTGTAAACAACGGAGTAGAATCAAAAAGACAGTTCTCTGGATGTTGTTTCCCTCGTTGCTGATCAATGTAGATCTCCTCCAACGTATGAATAATTCTTCCACAAAAATGAAATCCTGAAATCTAATGTAACATTGATTCCATTCTGGTGTATGGGATCTACAAAGCCTGTCGCGCCGCATTTGCACCAAAATCCTCGTCGTGTTCTAAATACATAAATCAAGCAGTAATGTCTTTTTCGTTAACAACAATTTTCGTGGTAAAGTTTGAATGCAAACATTAATTTCGCAGTAAACTGACGTGAAATCTAAAGTCTCTGTTTCAAGCAATATCTTTTAAACTTCTAGCAATAGCTTAAAAAAATCCAGTTATGAATATTCTAAATAAAATTCTTTAATATTTTGTTTTTAATTTCTATTCTGAGAAAACAGTTTGGATTTAAATTACACCCTTAGAATAAAACCTTGATAATAAGAGAAGCATAAATAGTCAGTATAATAATAAAAGTTGCGCAATAATTTGACTTCAGGTTTGTTCGTGAATAGTTCGTGAAATCTGCCAGTTTCTTCTTCTGAATTAGGGTATACTTCTGAAGCAATTGATCCATCAGATCAATTTCAAAAATGCAAGGAAATCGATGAAGTACACAAAGAAATGATTTTAACGGGGTGCATGATAAACGGAAATTTTAAAGTTGAATTGCTAAATAATAGACGCCTTATAAATGTCAATAAACTTGTTTTAAAATGAGTATTACACAAGCATTAATAATTAGACAGGGTTGGCATAAATAAATAAATGACCGGATTTTAAAAATTTGTTTTCAAAACTATTATACGTCATATAATTAGTAATACGTGAAAATAAAGAAAAACATCCGAAGTTTCTTCTGCTAACATCTCTCAATTTTTGGCAACTCTCTCTTAGAACGCTGCAATTGAAATTAAAAATGTAGACAACGACAAAAAAAAGTTTTTGTGTATTAGAGTATACAAGGGCGTTTCCGTTATTTCTGTTCAGCATGCATTTCAAACCACATGACAACTGTGCAGCACGCATTTCATTTAACCAGCTTGCATTATAAACTACTATTGCCGAAAACACGCAATGAACTTGAAGAAATCATATCGGTGCGAATTAACACCAGTTGACAGTGAAGAACTACAAAATGTCTATAACAAACTTGAGTAGCGATTAGATATTTGTCATGTTATCAAAGGTAAACCCATCAAATATTTGTAACTAAAAAAAGTGGAATGCTTTTCTTTATTTTCATGTAGCACTGATTATATTATGTGTAATAGTTTCGAAAATATAAATTTTTAAAATCCGGTCATTCATTTATGCTAACCCTGTATTATAAAGCGGTGTAGTCCTTTAGATAATTTTTACTTTCAATTACAAATGGGGTTATGAACTTAAATTGAATTAATGTTTGTAAATGGCCCATCTATCTTTATTTAGTTAATTATCTAAAGTTTCTGAATGAGAAATATCAACTTTTGATAATTTATCAATAAAAATATAAAAGCTATTTACCAGTACAAAAATTTAATTGCAAAAATAAAAGTAACATTTCATTAAGGGAATATAATTAATAAAAAGCTCGTTTAGAATAATTGTCTTCTATTCAACACGAAATTTGCTCATTTCAGGAGCGCGAGGTTTAATATTTGAACAAAGAGCACCAAAAACATCAATTTGCGCCACAAATTGATCGTTTTCGAAGCGCAATTAATGACTCATTAACAGATTATTTCTTCAGGAAATTGTCTTTTACTTTTGAACCGTGAATGAAATTCCCTTGGCCATTATAAAAATCCTGACATCGAATTTTGATTGCAGAAAATTAAAGAAAAGAAGAAAATATTATTTGAAATATTAAATTCGGCTGCCGATTTTAATCGTGGGAGAAAATTTAAGGCCAGAGTTTAAAATCTTTTCCAGACATTAATTTTCCCCGTCTCTGTTTGGTTAAATGGGGCGGAAAACCCGGAACCTTCTCGGATATTTGCATATTCCGTTTTTCCCGAGATTTGGCGAACAAAACTGTCACAGTAAAACGGTGGATTGAAACATTATTTTATGGGAACCAACGCTTGAGACTAAAGCAATTCTTAGGATTACTTCAGCCGAATTTTGGGATATGCCTTCCGACTATTTTAGTATGAATAAATTTCAAGAATTTAATGCAAATTTAACATGTTCTTTCTAGATATCTCCTTTTAATGTGTTAAATGTAAATCACATATGCAGATATATAATAAAAATGTTTTTATTTACGAATGAATCAGTAACTCAGGTATGGTAATTCATCAGTGAACTTTTACATACATGCGCCATAATTTGTTAGATTATTTTTACTGTCGTATAAAAACACTAGTTTTCGTCCATCGTAATACATATGTATGGCCGCTTTATGGGAGCTTGCTTTTGTCCACAATAAGACAGTGAAACAAGCTGAAAAGTGATTTTATCACTTGTCAAGTTGTATTTTTTCTGCTTTCATATGTATATATACGTACATTCAGGGCCGAATCACCGCATAGATCAACAAGACGAAGGTTTAAGGCACTCTTTCTTTGTGGGACCAAGCTCGGTGAAGACTGAATGGAATTTTGAAATTGCTGAAAACTAGACCTTATCATCAATCAGACTTATTACTTTGCAAAAGTAACGATTTTAATTCATCGTTAAACATGAGCCCGTTCATAAAGAAAATGAAAATTCCCTGTCACCCCTAAAATAAAAACTTCGTTGGATATTTATTTGACGTTGTCTACTTCCAATACAACTGCAGAGAGATTGTTTTCGGTATTACGATGAGTATAAAAATTATCTACAAAATTCCTTACATCAGTAAAAATTAATTTATTTGTATTATGTGTAGAAGAAAGTGCCTCAGAAAACATTAATTATGAAGAATTAGTTGATCATTTGCTGAAACAAGAGCAAGGAAAAAATATTTTCAATATAAATTTTATAACCTGTGAAATATAAACGAAAGTTTCAAATTATTGTTTCATTTTTTAAAATTTTTGGAAGTGATATAGGATATTTTTTTAACCGGAGGCGAACGTGATTAAACGAAACTTCCAGCATTTAAAATCGGAGAATTTCTAAGAACTCTTATATTTTACGACAAAAAACAAATGAACATAAAGTACTTCAATACGAAACAAACAATTATAGATAGTTTTTTGATCATCTGCAACTAAAACTTACGCATTTTGGGAAAATGTACTAACCTAATTTTTTTTATGTAATTCTTTTTATTGTATTGAAATTTAAATGGTGGTGTAAAACCTCCGTTAAATTTTAAGAAGATGCAAAACTAAACGTCACTGTATGTATGTTGCATGTAAATACGTTACCTGTACTGACTGTAACTTCAAAGTTTGAATTTTTAAATACCAGAACGTATTTAGCGAACGATTGGATGTAGCGAGCATTTTCGTTGGCCTCGAACTTCTCTTTATATACGGGCCCTACTGTAATAACACAAGAGCCCCCGAAAAAATTTGTTTAGGGCACCTGAGAATTGTTCTATATATATATATAAAGACATGCAGAATAATTTGACACAGCACTACAGAGATTAGAATTATAAATAGAAGTGTTAACGGTATGAGTATAAAATTAAACAGTAGGTTTCTCGGTACGTTTTAAACAGATTTCGAAGTCTTTCGTCAAGAATATAAAAAGAAATATTAGATTATCATTGGGCAACACTAAATTTATTGCCGTTTATATTTTAATGACTTTTTATTAACTTTGTGTTGCTAATGCCGGATATAACAACGGTTTTTCTAGATTGGCTCTAGTTTTTCAGATAAATGAATCTTTCTGCTGATTTTCTATTCCGTGATGCTATATCTATGACAGTTTTCGCAATTTGTGATCAACCCCTGATAAACAATTTTGATAGCACGATTAATACAATCATAACGAAAACCGGATATAAATGCGTTGAATTGTTTTAGGGAGTTCCAATATACGACTATGATGTTGTCATTCGGAGACTTGAGTGTGAAGAGATGTAACCTTTTTCTTAATTATTCACTACCTGACTGCTTTCAATTTTAACTTCCTTCATCGTACGTAGTTAATTAACAGTAAAATTCAAATTCTTCTCTTCATTTCTCACTGAATTACTAACGTAATCATTAATTCAAAGTTAACTGCGCAAAACCATTTAAAGATATCCCTGGCGAGTAATATCATACGTTCGTTTTAACTTTTTTTTTCCAGATGAGTTGTTCTTCACGAAGGAGCTGTGTAAATATTTCTGATCCATTCTGTTACATTTGTGGTGAATACATTCAGCAAAAACAAAGAAAAAACGTTACGAACTTCGTTAAACAAGCATACCTTGATTATTTTGGCGTGCAGCTTGGAGACCAAGATAAGTCTTGGGCTCCTCATAAAATCTGCAAAACGTGTGTAGAGTGCCTTCAACAATGGACAAATTGAGATAGAAAATGTTTAAACTTCGGTATACCCATGGTGTGGAGAGAATCACAAAATCTATGATTGCTATTTTTGTGCTATGAATGTGAAAGGCTTCAATCGCTATAAAAAACGGACATGGATTTAGCTGGATTTGGAATCAGCAAGGTGGCCTGTGCCACACAGTGATGAGATTCCAATACTAGTGTTCTTAACATTGCCTGATCTTTTATACTCAGATCTGAGAGAAATGCGCGATTCCGATTGCAGCAAAAGCAGTAGCACTATAAGTGAATATGAAGGAAGCTCTGCAACCCCACAACAATTCTCTTAAAATGAACTCAGTGAGCTAATACGCGACCTCAACTTATCAAATCAAGGAGCTAAACTTTTAGCATCCAGACTAAAGGAAAAAACTGTTTAAAGCCAGAAATTAGAATAACAATTTACAGAACAAGAGAGGAGGAACTTCCATTATTTAGTCAAGATGAGGAACTTGTTTATTTAAAGATTATATTGGGACTCGTTACCCACATGGGTTTGTCACAATATTAGTCAGAGGATTGGAGTCTTTTTATAGATAGTTCCACCAGAAGCTTAAAATGTGTTTTATTGCACAATGGTAACCGCTGCACATCATTACCCATTGCTCATTCAACAAAACTTAAAGAAGAATACGGTAATATTAAAACGGTATTGGACAAGATCTCTTATGACGAACACCAATGGCTTATTTGCGTTGATTTAAAAATGGTTAATTTTATACTTGGACAGCAAAGTGGCTACACAACGTTCCCCTGCTTTATTTGCTTATGGGATAGCACAGCAAAACAAAAACATTGTGAAAAAGTGACTGTAGATAAAGAAAATACCGTTGATAAGCCTTTGGTGGACAGAGCAAAAATCATTATTCCACCGCTTCATATTAAGCTTAGTCTAATGAAGCAACTTGTAAAAGCTTTAAACAAAGATGGTGATTGCTTCAAGTACATTTGCAGATTTTTCCAAACATAAGTATGGAAAAACTAAAAGTAAGAATTTTTGATGGTCCCCAAATACGCAAAGTTATCAAGGATTCAAGCTTCAAAAAATGCATGAATGATGCTGAAGCGTCTGCCTGGAGTAATTTTGTTTCTGTTATTAAAATATTTTTCAGCAAATATAAAGAAGAGAATTATGAAGAATTAGTAAAATATATGTTTATCAGTTTTAAAACTTTGGGTGAAAACATGAGCATAAAAGTACAGTATTACACTATCTTCATAGTCATTTAAATAAATTTCCGGACAATCTTGGTGGTTTCAGTGAAGAACAAGGAGAAAGGTTTCATCGAGAGATCGAAGTGATGGAAGAAAGGTATCAAGGCAGATGGGATAGACACATGATGGCAGATTACTACCTCCAACGTGATCGTCCAAATTATTCACATAAACGAAAATCATACATTGTTTTTCTATGCAATAATTGCAACAATCAATATTAATTTGTTTTTTTGTTTTTTTATTGTCAAAAAAAATGTTATTTTGTATTTACTTTTGCATGTTTTGAGGAAATTTCAATGTGCTTTTTTTGAGAGATATATGCATGACCTATAGTTTTTTGTATCTTTAATGATTTTCAACAGAAAAATCTATCTCAAAAACTAGATCCGGTCTAGAAAATGCGATGCCATATTCGGTATCAGCGACACAACATTTTTGTAAAACTGTTAAAATATAAGCAGCAATAAATTTCGTGTTGCCCAGCATTATGTATACACTGTAGTCCGGGGTTTGGTTCCCTAGGCCATAAGAGGTTCGGATTCCTCGGAAAACAGTAGGTCCCGGCGCAGCATGACCATTGTAGTCTTTGAGCCGTAAAACCACAAAACAAACAAACAATTATGTATACACCATAGCCTTGTGGGGGGGTAAAATCATAATTTGAGGGCTATTTATTATCTCCAAAACTAGAGCAAATTTGGCAAAACTGAGGTTATTTTTGAATTCAGCACAATTGATATACCCTAAAATCGTTTAAACAGCTTTGGCAATTTGACTTTTTTTTGTACGTTTGTGTTACTGAATGTTATTGCTTGACTATTGTGTTACCAGTTATTGAGTAATAATTATTAATAATATTGTTCTCATTAATTATAATTAATATGAAAATTTTAGTGGACATTTCCAAGCTTGACTGAAGTTAGCAGTATAAGTTTTATTCATAGACTATGGTAGTAAAATTGCTATTGATTAAATTATTAAATATATTCTATTTTGAATACTAAGCGAAAGTGGTATGATTCATCGCTCATCCATTTCGCTGTAACTTATCAAATCGGATAACTTACTGAACTCTCCTGAGGCTGTTGTGGGCTGTCTTCAGCCGTCAAGTTCAAAAATAAATTTTCTAGTATCTTATCGAACAGAAATTAAACGTCAAGTGTTTTCTCGTTTTCCTTAGTGTTAACTTCCGTACGAGTGACATGTCATCATAAGTCAAAGATCAATGTCTTCACGAAGTGCTTATATAGCAGGAAATTCAATTACTGGATTGACAGTGGATGTGAAAAGACTTTCCCTTTTCTTATATTTGCATATCTAGCAACTGACATATATTGATTCCAATAACCAAATGAGGAAACAATAAATAGGTGCTCGATGTCCTTGTCCATTGTTTTGGATAGACTTCTTTTCATAGACAAGGAAAAAACATTTGAAAAGGAGGTGTCCAAGCATTTAAAAGACTTATGCTAATTACATCTTTTACATTTCCTCTTTATTAACCTTGACGTTATACTAAGATTCATATTAAATTAAATCAGTCAAGTTTTAATGTACAAACTTATATGAATTTTTTATAAAATAGCTCTTTGAAAGATCATATTTATATTAAAAAGGAAATATATATTGTTTTCTATGTGCAAACCGAAACCATCCATTCTGAATAATTTGTTTAATTTCTATAAAAGGAAATTTTCAAAACACGATTTTAACGAAATATAGTTAACTGCATCGAGATTACAAATATTAGTATAATGTATAGCAAAATCATTGTTTTTAACCATAATTGGTTTAGTTAAAATTTAAGTAAAATTAGCTTAATTTTAAATTGCGCAATTAAAAAATTCTCCATACAAATATTAACACAAAAACATAATTTATACAATCCATCCTTTATTTGAAACAGAAATTATCAATTTCCGTTTCAAATAACAAATGGATTGTATAAAATATGACTTTGTGCTAACCTGTAATATCCATATCTTGGCGAATTAATTTATAATAATAATCTCAAATACATTGTAGCTCACTGTTACCAATAAACATAAAAATAAATCTATATATTACTCATTTATATTGAGTCATATTATGAAAATAGTATATGGGAAAATAAAAATAAAACACAACGAAGATACAAACAATTCTAAACATGACCATTCAATCGATAAAATATCCGTCTAATATACGATCTTGGAACTAAAGTAAGAATTTAATATCCTAAACATTGGAAAAACCCATAGATTTAGAATATTGACTGATATTTGAAAGAATAAAACGGGATAAATATATCGACGTAATTAACATAGTTGAAACTCAACATATGAAATTTACATCATGTAAAGATTTAGCACCAATGAAGATACGAACCAATATGGATCGTAATAACATTAACTTTTACGGAATTAAACTTTGGAATGATTTACCAGCAGACATATGAAATAATGCAACAATGAATATGTTTAAAAGAAAAGTCAGAAAATATTTGACTGAACAGCAAAAAAAAAATGTTACTTTGAGTGGCAGAGAATAATAACGAGGGTTTTACTCTTTCCCAGTACGATCCCTATTGTATGGGTTTTTCGCATAAAAAATAAAATGTGTTTATTTTTCAGATACTTATACATTTTATAAAATGCTTTATGTATAAATTTTGCAAATTTTGTAAATTATAAAACGCTACCAAAATTAATAAATGAAGTTATATTTAAATATTATTAAGCACGCAAAACGAAAATTGCGACATTATACATATATATATATATTAGGGAAGTTTAGTTTTGTGTGTTATTATTGGCATTTAAAACACACAATACGCACATCCCAACAATCCACAGAGAGCTAAACGAAAGGAGCATTACAGTCCAAAGGAAATATCGTTTGTGTGTTTGCTGATGTAGAATATCATCGCCACTTTAACTGTATTCAGACTTCCCAACTGCGATCGTATTGCTGTTATCGTCTGAAATCGATTCGTTGAAATCTTCTAGTAGCGCTGGAGGTGATATTCGCTGTATCCATTACTTCCACAAAATTGCAGAAATAGTAACCCATTCTTTTTAATAGATCTGACAGTGTCGTTCAAAACTGACGTTGCATTGTCCTTTCAAATGTAAATAAATGTCGCAATTGTAACCTACACGGTAATAGCGTAAAAATGAAACGTAGCACGTTGATTAAAATTAGTTCGCAAATTAAAAGGAAATTAATCACATTCATTGCTAACTATTATATATTTTAAATTTCAAGATTAGCGTCCTTTCTATTCAACTAGTGGTTCGAGATCCATTTTTAAATTTGCACTAAAGATCATCGTCTCTTATAGCGATTCCCGAACTTTTCAAGCCTCGACCCCCTTTTATAGTAACCAAAAGATCTGTAACCCCCTTCTCTTCGTCGTCACTACATTTGCATAATAAAAGCATTTTTAACAGAGTAAAGAAAACACATTAAATATAAAAATATATTGTATTATATATATATATTATGTGTGTATGTTATATTAATTACATATTAATGTATATTATAGATATAAAGTTAACAACGATTAGTAGAATATTGCAATGTGTGTAGCCATGTTGAAATATAAAAGCATTGGAAACATTTGGTGTGAAATTACTTTTAAAAATAACTGCAACCAAAATTAGTTGCGGCGACCCCTAGAAACCTTGTCGCGACCCCCAGGTTGAGAACCCCTGGTCTATCCAATAGAGTTAATACATATTTAGACAGAGTTTATGGGTTTGGTTAATTCTTAACAATTACATACTACACAAATGTGCCGTCCATACAATTAAAAAGGTTTTGTGTTCGAATGTCGTTATAGCAGAATCTAATACTGAAAGCTGAACAAAATAAGCTGTTATAATTTGTTTTTATTTTCTTCAGGATATTTTATTGTTTAACAGTACACTTCCGAAGTTACTGAATATGCAATCTATAAATGCCAAAATATAAGTAACAGTACATCCAACAACGATGTTCAAAAGTCGTATTTAAAAACTTTTCCTTAGATTTTATAATATCGTTTAATTTTGAAGTGAAGAAGTACGAAAATACCCTATATTTCTGAGCACAAACTAAGTTTCTTACTTTTATAAAGGTACTGAATTTATGGTTTGAGGTTATGAGATTATAATTCAGGCAGAAACATTTTAACTCACGAGGACGCGCGCGGGGTGTTTCGCATCCAACAAATCACAATTTGTGAAAAAAAGTCGTCTACTCTAGCTTCTGAAACTGGCCAAACTCTTTCTAGTTGAGGTCACATTC
>QLNU02015270.1:8653895-8664899 GCA_006491805.2 Dysdera silvatica | reverse complement strand
GTTCAGGTCCCACCGAAGGCAGAAATATTTATTTTCTTTCGAACGTTTCACCATCTAATCACGCCATACCATCGGCGTTGGTATCACTACGCCAATAAACGTTGATTGATATTGTTGTTTGATTTAATCTGCGTAGTGTTCGATTTATTTAAATATTACTTTCTTTAAATTATAATACGGTCCGGGGTAACTTGAAAATTAAAAGACCTATTTGAAACTATGCTGCTTTAATTTCTTTCATTTTTCATTATCTCTTGGCATTCGCGACAGAATAAGGGCGAAAGTTGTTCCAATTTATTATCTTTAATTACGTAGCATGAGATATATGACAGCATGCCTCAATGTAAATATCACTTAAGAATGCTAGACAGCAAAGGCGTAACCTCAGAGTTAAGTATTAAGTAAACTGAGGAAAGGGGGTAAAAAAACAAAAAACTCAAAATTGTGTGGAAAAAATACAATTTTGCCCCCTGTTTAAAAAAAGGGGGGGGCAAGTTCTCCCCATTAGGCCTGTGCTAGAGAGCATGGCTAGAATGAAGGTTAAAAGGGTATTATATTTCGAAAAGGACATTTTTCACGCACTATACTCTCCGTCAAAAACACAAATATGTCTATACTGGAGTATAAAAAATCGATAAACAGTACCTGTCAAATGATTGTAGATGGATTTTTATGCATATTCAGAGCGCTGTTTGTTTGGATTTTTATGGCGCAAGAGCATCTGGGCTATACTGCGCCAAACAAAAGAGAGAGACGTATTCATAGCGAAGATGAATTTTGCCTTCAAAAATCTTATCATTCCTTAAGGAACCTTTGATTTCAAAACTTTGCTGCTTCTTTCGTTCGAATTCGGATCCACTTATTTTATAATGACCGCCTACAAATAATTATCATTTAACAAAAAAATTATATTTTCATTTTGAGATGTGAGGGTTTTCAGCGTCTTTTAATTTCCAAGTGAAAATAAGTGACTTCGAAGTAAAATGGCAGAATTTATTGTATAGTATTTCGGGTATCTTATCTTACTATTCGCTCATAAATCACCAAAATTATTTTCAGCTTGCATCAAAAAATGTTATTTCGGAGAAAGAAAATCCCTTTTTTTATTAAATGTACTTTTGCTATTATAGTTCGATTCACTTGGTAATTTTTTGGAAATACTCTTGTTGTAGAGCCAAGCTTTCGTTCTTATTTATTCAAAAACATTATCATTAATCATTTCCGGAATAAAAATCATTTATTTTGCCTTTTTTGGCACTTTTTGAATTTAATCTTATTATAACCTGTAATTATTTTGCTTTTATTGTAGGCGTATTCTTTAAAATGCTCCATTATTCTCACATATATTTGTAGATTCGGTTTTATTGTGCTGATGGCCTTAGCATTCATTGCATCTAAAGTAATAATAAATTTTGCTCCCAAAAATTTACATTTTAAACACGTAACTGTCTTCCCACTGAACTCAACCCATTTTGCCACTTTTGTTCCATACTTGCAATACAATGCCCAAAATATAGAGTAATGGAAAGGGAAATTTAGACATACAGCGCTGTTTGAATCAAAACTATTAAAATATCTTTATAATAAAATAAACCTTCTTTATACCTATATGACATGCACCACAACTTCAACCTTTACGCGTGATCTGGAGAACTATGACCTTTCACGCTTCATGAAATGTTTTCCTTACTGATGTGCACGATCTTAAGCTTTTCAAGAACCTTTCCTTGCCAACACAGCCATTACCAATGTGCATGCTCATGAACATTCTAACAACTTTTATCAATTCACCCGTTTCACCATTGTCTGTTATCTGTTGTTATCTATTGTCGGTATATCCATTTGTTCACAATAATATACCACCTACTATGTCAATGTAGCCATACTACACATACAACCCCCAGCGGTAGTGTACATCTTGTTGGGTTTCAATATTCAATACTTCTTCATAATTTCAATCTTATCTTAATTTCGTAGAGGAAACAAAAATACAAGTTGACAACATTGAGCTAGAAATTGCTGATTCATATATTTACCTTGGCCAGCTGATTTCAATGGATGGCAACATTATGAAAGAACTCAACAGACGTATTAAACTTGGCTGGAGTGCATTTGGAAGAAACAGTTTTATCCTGAAGGGGAAATTGCCTTTGTGTCTAAAAAGAAAGGTCTTCAACCAGTGTGTATTGCCAGTCCTCTCTTATGGATCAGAGACATGGAGTCTAACAGTTGGAGCAATACGAAAGTTACAGACAACGCAAAGGAGCATGGAGAGGTGCATGCTTGGAATAACTAGGAGAGATCGAAAAAGAAACACTTGGGTGAGAGAGCAAACTAGAGTAGAGGACATCATTGTTAAAGTAAAAGGGCTGAAATGGCGATGGGCTGGGCATATTGCAAGAAGAACTGATCAACGATGGACAACAGAAATTCTGAACTGGATTCCAAGAGACCACCGAAGACCTAGAAAACGTCCTCAAACTAGATGGGTGGATGAAATAAGAAAACAGGTTGGGGTGACGTGGAAGCGAATTGCTCAGGATAGACTTGTGTGGAAAGCATTTGGAGAGACCTTCATCCAGCAGTGGATAGATAATGGTTGAATATGATGATGATTTTTAGTTATTCTGTCAACCATTTCTTTTAGCATAAAACATTCATGGATTGCTCTCACTTGCAGTATTTCTTATTTCGTATTCATTCTCTCCCAATATAACTTTATTAGTCAGTATTCTCATGTATCTCTTCTACGTCATCTGTAACATTTTTATATATTTCCCTATATTGCCCTAAACACTATTAAAAAACTACATAACAATAAATGATGGTAAAATATAATTAAATTAAATTTTTATTTTGTATACAGCACGATATCCGCTTAATCATGTCAATTCCTTTGTCAATCTTCTCTCTCTCTCTCTCTTTCTCTCCTCTCACTTTCCTCTTCCTTTCTTTTAAAGAAAGACAAATGATTATGACTCGCTTTCATTTAAGAATTTATTCATTGGCAGATCCTAGCTGTTGAGTAAACACCATAAAGAATATCCTTGTACAATTTCTATGTAAGCAAACTTCTTTCCATGCTTTTAAACAATCCTAAATGATTTTAGCTGCAAGTACTTTACTTAATTTGTTATAACAAAACAAAAATCTGAATCATGGTTCTATTATAGCGTTGAGAAGGGCACAAATTACTTTTAAATTTTTGTTAAAGTGTGACCATATGCTTTTACTTTGTTAACAATGCTTTATTATACAAATGTACCGGTGGCGGACAGAGGGGAGCGCAGACATTTCGGTTACTATAAAAGGGGGTCGTGTGGATTACTTGGTTACTATGAAAGTGTACATTAAAAGGTTGGGAAACATTGGTATTCTATACCAGTGGTCCATTTGTTATTTACTTATACATATAATTATGATGATTATTATGATGATTTAATAATATGCTTCAATATCCGCCTAAGGTAAAATATAACATATATATTATATATGCATTATTATGTTAAATACACTATATATAATAAATGTAAATATATAAGATATCTCATTAATAGGGTATATATAGCATCTATAATAAATTTAATATGCTCCTTTTCCTCAATCTGTCTTTTCAACTAACGCCATACGAACCTATTT
The DNA here is from genome assembly GCA_006491805.2 of Dysdera silvatica. Classification (NCBI taxonomy): domain Eukaryota; kingdom Metazoa; phylum Arthropoda; class Arachnida; order Araneae; family Dysderidae; genus Dysdera; species Dysdera silvatica. The sequence continues at coordinate 8,661,260 of QLNU02015270.1, read as the reverse complement.
ATTTACGGTAAAGAAGTAATTGTTTATAGTAAACAACAGAGTTCCAAAATTCGTTATCGATGATTTGGTCGATCCCTAGCAGGATGATGTCACTAAAGCTGGTAAATGTGACGTCATATAAACGTCGTCGGCATTGGTTATAATTGAAACTCGCCGCATGTAGATATTATGTGAATATTTCTTAATTTGTTTCATAAACTAATAACATTACGTTCTTAAAAAATAATTTGAGCTGATCTAAAGTAAAATAGAAAAATATTGAAAATTTATTCCTTCCCGTAGACAATTAACGAAAGTTTTACTGATATACAAAAAATATGCGAAAATTTAAAATGCTTATGAAATATATGCTCTATGTGGAATATATATATATATATGCATGTTAAAGAGTGTAAAATATAGTTATAAACATAAAATTACGCGCAAAATAATATAATTTATTAAATAATTTAGCATCATGATCACAATTATAAAAATCGTTCAATTTACAATTTCATGTTTCACGCCATTAACTTAAAAATTAGGTCCTTGATTTAATAATTATGTCCATTAATTTAATAATTAGGTCCTTGAGCCTTTCATAAAAAAGGCTCAGGGACCAAGAAACAATAAAAAATTTTACGTAATATCCAGGTTAAAATATTATCAATATTTTTCCGCTTCCGACAATTTAAGGTGAGAATATTTTCCCTCTTAATAAGAAAAATAATGATTATACGCTAGACTTTTTGGTTAATTGTTATCCATTGAAGTTAAAAGTTTTCTTGAGGGGGTCGTTCAAAAAGGAAGATAAGTTTAGATAACATTTCAATAAATCTAAGGGATTCAGTTAGAATATTTTGAATTCTATAATCTATTATTTATAATATAATAATCTATTATTTATAATATAATAATCTATTATTTATAATATAATAATCTATTATTTATAATATAATAATCTATTATTTTGAAATTTTATTTGTACTTGTTTCAATGTTATTTACTAAACTTTCAAACAAGAAATTAAACTGAAGTCGTTGAATAATTTAGTGGCAAAGAATGTAATAAATGATTTTTTCAATGTTTTGTTGTTTTCGAAATATTTTCACCTGAAAGAAAAATTTCAAACTTTCAAGAGATGAAAAAAATTGCAAACCTTTCTTGGAAACACAAAACTTATCTCAATTTCAGTAATGATAATGATGAAAATAATACTTATTAATTAATATTATATCCGTAATTCAAGAAATATTATTGTTAATTCAAATATTTTTCATACTGTGAATTCAAGTAGTAATCATACACACACATATATACTAATAGTAACACTATGAATAAAAAATAGGACTATTTTGTTCCTTTAACTTGTAGCTTACGTTTTTGCCAATGATTGTACCAATGAAGGAAGTTCTGTAGGCAAATGGAAACAATTACTGCATGTTTAACAGAGCCTGCTATCTATTCTTTTTGTTAAACTTCATTTCCTTTCTGATGTGATACAAATATATACGTAGAATCGAAAACGGCATGTTACGTTCAAGAAAAGATGTTTCTAATATATTTTATATAGTTTATATGACTGTTTTGGCGTTTCATGAATTAATTTTATAATAAACCTAAGGTCATTGTGAAACTGGGTTTTTTTAACCTTTCATTTCTTTTCCTTGTAGACTTTCCTGAACCTGACCAAACGGCTTCAATTGCATTGACGTTATCATCATTAGTTTACGAGGATAGTCAGATAAGGAAATATCTTGTAATAAAAAAAAGATAAACATTATTTTACTCAAAATAGAAGGACGCAGCCTAAAAGCATTGCGTAAGAATGACACGAACCCATAGTGATCAATAGTACTGTGTACTTGGCGATCCTAGTGATGAAAAGAGTTTCAACTTGGCCATTCTGAAACGTTATTCAATTGGACAGAAAACGCAAACGAATGTCGTCATCACCGCACGATAGCCAATCGGGGGAAAACAGATATTCTGACGTCAAGAAGTTGCTGGTAGTTGTTCATTACGCACATTCACTAGCCTGAGATAGGATGGCTGACTTATTTTTTAGCACTTTTGACATGCCGACATCATTATGCCAATACCAACGATGATAATTATGACATTTTTGTTCATACGTCATAGCTACTGAGAAAAATTTAGCTTCGTAATACATGATCTATCCTAACTTCTCGTGGAATGAAATCGCGTCTATAAGTAGCGAAGATACAATGGAGCGGCAGAGATATTTTCTCCACACGACAAACCAGTTCGAATTACTAAGTACCGCGTTTGTAAATAGCTGGAGATACTTATTGGAAAATTTCTACGAATTTGTCCTAACGGAACCTCATATTCTGCAAAGTTTCCTTGCGTGTTCGTGAAATTCTTCTCTGTTATTAAAATATGGATAATATAGTTGTTATTGAAAAACAGAAGCTTCTGCTACTTTCAGAGGAAGTATGATTGGAACGACAATGGATAAGTGGTTACCCAGGCTCTTGCTATTCTTGACTATCTGTCTGCAAACAGCATTGACTGAAAAAGAGAGTATACCCTATACGAATTGCCGCATCACCATGAAGGAGCCAAAAGGGGTCATCACCACCCCGAACTTTCCTAACCCTTACCCTGTGCCCATCAACTGTCAATGGGTCATTGAAGCTCCAGCAGACAAAGTTATTGTGGTTTACTTTACACAATTCTACATGCGCGAAGGTCTGAAAGCCACAGAATATGCCTATTATTCTCATAATGTCAAGATGGGCAAGACAGAATTCGGAACCATCAGTTCTGAGCGTGAACCTACGTACTTGGTCAGCAACAAGCCCGTCCTTGTGCTGGATTTTACAGTCAGGGAAATGTCCAATATCCACATGAGGGTTCGGGAATTCCTCCTGGACGTTTTTGGTTTCAACATTACATATGAAATAATTGCACGTAATGAGAGCGTGAGGAAGGAAGCTTGCTTATATCACCACTGTTCTTTCACTGGCAATTGCTTTGCCTCATCAACATTTGATAGGTATTACTGCAATTGTTTCGCAAAGTACTTTGGGGACGAGTGCCAGTATGATCTCGACTGCGGTCCTACGGCTTCGAGAAGTATGTGTCAGAACGGCGGAACTTGCCGGTAAGTTATAGTTACTTTGTATTGCCCTGGTCTTCTTTTATAATGGTTGAATATATTTATATTGGTTGAATGTTTTATTCAAATTGTTCATTTAAAAACACAAGTGAAGTTATAATTCCCATGTGGGCGATCTGACCACTTTTAGCTTTCGAAAAAAGGAAATTAAGGCCAAAAGCTCGGATTAAACTTGCAAATCATCTGTCCTAATGTGGTGAGCGGGCTTTTCAGCAATCCTTTTCAACGTCTGTAATCTCGAAATACTGCCGTCACATTTGTAGAAATTTGTTAAAAGAACTTAACAAGCATTGCTTATCAGTGGCCTCGAAAAGTGGGGCTGAAGCCCCCTTTGTATAGCAAGATGCACTTTCCTGTTTAATGCCACATCACATAATCTGTCGTAAAGCTACTTGAACTCCCCCATAATTTTTTTAATTTCTACGCCCCTGTAGTGCATTCAGGAAAGTGAGAACCATATTTGGTCAGTGATTGAAATGAGCAGATCCATAGCTTCCTTTTATAGCGGGCACATATTCCACAACTTACGTGACATTCGAATTTGACAACCATTACCCACTAAGAGCGTCCCTTTTTTCCGCATATCAGCGAATTTTTGAACTTTTTTGATCATAAATCTCTTTCCCATTATCCTGTATGTATGCTTACCAAATTTGGAGACATTTTGTCTGTTGCTTCTACCGCTAGAAGGCTCTAAATAGGCATACTTTAATTTGGATCACCCGATATTTCATACCACTCAAAATGGATATTTTTGTTTTTCTCTTGGATGTCAGTTTTTATATACCATACCGTGTTACGTTAAATTTACATGTTTGTAATCACTCCTACGAACTGCTATAAAAAGGAAAATTTTATGATGTATTTAAAAAAATTTTACGTGCTAATTTGCTCCAGCTCTGAAAATACCAAATATTGCGTGATCTAACGAACGAACTAGACTTATGAGATACTATATATTTTCTTACTTTTAATCCAATCAATACGACATCGACATCAACAATGCTGTTAATAGTCTTTAGAAGTTTAAATGGCATTCTGTATTTACCTTATTTTTTTTTATGAACGTTTAAGGATTTTTTTACGTTTTACGTTAACATAATTGCAATTTCAAGTCATCTTTCATTCTATAATATATTCTCCCTTCGAGAACCATTAAACTTCAGTGGACTTTCTATTTTACGAGCTCGCACGAAACCCAAAATCGGTTCGTAAAATCGGAAGTTCGTAAATCGGAACCCTATTATTAGTTTTAAGAAATATTTTTCGATCTAGCGCAATTGTTTGAAACTTTATTACCAATTTTAGTTTATCTCTTGCTAATTACTCATTTATTTATTATTTATCATTCCTTCATTTATTACTGATCATTCCTTCATTTATTATTGATCATCCATTCATAACTAATTATTTAGTTGATCCTCAAACTTGAAATGTGCAAACATTTTAATTTAATAATCCACATCCTTGGATATCCATAAATTCTAAGAAAATTCGAATATTTTCATACTTTTAAAATCATTTTAAAGTGAATAGCGCTTCCGAAGTTTAATTCTTCAAATTATTTGCTCGTTGACGCCATTAAAGCCATACTAAAAGAGCAATGTCCTTTATTATAAAAATAGAAAATATATCTTTAAAGTGATAAATTAATATTTAAATGTTTTTGTAGTAGAATTCATGAATCGTTATTTACTGTGTAAAAATAACAGTCTCTCAAGTGATAGAAAAAACACAATAATTTCTTACCTTCACGTAAAAGAAAGAAAAATTCCAAAGCTTCCGTTTCGCATAACTGTTTTTAAATATTAATGAATAATGGAAATGTTTGCAATAAAGAATGAAAGAAAAATGAGAAAATTAGTTACAATAAAGAGGCGGATAATGCAAATATATTGCGATTCATATTATGGAGCACAAGGAAATACCTTTTAAAATCAGACTGAGGATATATCTTAAAACGATCTTGTAAATATGATGTCGTTAAACGATTCAAAAATTCAATTACGTATCATTATACTCGCGAAACATGTATCACCGACAATATATTCCAAACGAAATTACATTTCCAAATTTGTTCAGATATCAATGTTATATTTTTTTGTCCGCAGATCGTTGTTATGTAAATATTTCAGAAGGCATTTTTTATTCACTTTTATTACTCAATAGCTCATTTAATTGTGATGACTAGCATTTAAATTCACCTGTTTTTCACCGTTATTTTAATGAATTTTTCTTTCCAATTAAATATATGAATTGATTTCAATCAATCCCCCTATCGCATATGTTCAAACATCACGTTTAAAACGTTTATTGACACTGCGAACAGGATTAACTTTTAAAGAATTCCTCACTCCTAGCCAAAAGAATTAGAGAATGGAAATTTCACTCCTTTTCTAATTCTATTATAACCTTTCGATTTTGATTATTTCAGCGTGCAAATTTATTCTTGATATAAAATTTTTAAAATTAGTTCCATAAAGTTATTGTAAGGAACTTTAACGTCAAGATTAATTACGTCAACTAGAAAACCCGATACTTTTGAATGAGTTGGAGACTCTAAGGCACCTTACAATTACTTTGCATTTAATATGGAGTAAAACCTGTATAAACAGACACCCCTGACGTATAGTCACCCCGTCACTTTTATGGTAAGATAAAAATTTACAGACGCGTAAAACCTTCTTCACAATAATGACCCCCCCCCCCTTTTTACGACCGCCCCTTTTTTAAAGTCAAATTATTCTGCTTGGTGGATGTCTACTAAAATGAGGAGTTTTATTATAATCATATTTAAATTTATCTGCAATTATATTATTTAATAGCAAGTTAATTATATGCTAAAAGTTTCTATGAGGTTTTATGTAAAATATATTCTCGAGTTCTCAAGTAATTAAAATAGTGAAAAAAAATTAACTTATAATACACTTTATAACAAAAACAAGTATAATAAAAAAATTTTTTTTTAAAGTCAATTCCTTCAATGCGCTGCTCAAATAAAAGGGAAGAAAGGGAAAAATTGCGAAAAGCAATTTTGGCGACATTTGGCTGTAATTGGCGGCAAGCATTAATCGCCAAATACACCAAAGGAAAGCAAAAAAAATTCATTTAAATTTAATTAATGAATTAATATTTGAAAAAACTGTATTAACATCAAGTGTCATCCACTACAAGTTTAAAAAAATTTATTTGAACTTGATTGGATGGATAGAAAGTATTTTATTAACGATTGAAAATTTGAACAAGATATATAAATATATATATATATATATAGGGAGAGTGTGAGCTAATAGAAGGAATTGAAAAATCGACGCACCAAGAAGGGGTTGTCCGATTGCGATAAAAATTAGTGGATATGAAGAACATACATAGAAAAAGAAATCATTAAAATTTCAGAACAATTGAATGATTTATTGCAGAGTTTGACCGTTACAAAGGGAGGAAGTCAATAAGGCGTTGGTCCACCTCTGGCCTGGATGCAAGCTGTCACCCGGCGTGGCATAGACTGATAAAGATCCCGGATGGTGTCCTGCGGAATTTCTTGCCAAATTGTCTCCAACTGTCGGGCTAAATCGTCAACATTCCGGGATGGTTGCAATCGCCTTCCCATAGCGTCCCAAATGTGCTCTATGGGAGAGAGATCAGGAAACCTAGCTTGCCAAGGAAGTGTTGGGCAAGCTTGAAGACAATTCATAGCAACACGTGCCGTGTGCGGCCGGGCATTGTCTTGTTGAAACGTAAGTCCAGGGTGTCGCAAAAGGAACGGTAACACAACCGGTCGTAGAATGTCGTCTACGTACCGCTGTGCTGTAAGTGTGCCAGAAATGACCACCAAAGGGGTCCGGCTATCAAAGGAGATGGCACCCCCTGACCATAACGCCCTGTTGTGGGCATGTGTGGCGTGCGATAGTAAGGGCAGGATCCCCACGCTGCCCTGGACGTCTCCAGACACGTCTGCGGTTGTCGTCAGGACACAGTTGGAAACGGGACTCGTCACTAAAGACTATACGTCCCCAGTCAGCGCAGTTCCAAGTTGATCGAGCCCGGCACCACTGTAATCGGACTTGACGGTGTAAAGGCGTGAGAGGTAAGCGGCGTAACGGTCGGCGCGAGCGTAAATTCCGCTCTCTCAGTCGTCTGCAGAGGGTCATGTTGGACACATGTGTGCGGGCCACACGTTGGATAGTTGATAATGACGAATCCGGTGCTGTGACAGCTGCTCTGACAATCGCTCTGTCTTC
>QLNU02015270.1:8613139-8645569 GCA_006491805.2 Dysdera silvatica | reverse complement strand
TCCACTGCTCTCTCTCTAATTCAGGATTTGGTTCCTAAGTCCTGTAAAGTTCAGGTTCCTGGGGAAAAACTTTAATTGAGAAAGTTAAATTAGATAAATTACCACCTCCTACGATGTTATAGTGGTAACGTATTCGTCATTCCTGCCATTTATCCAAATTTGACTGCCAATGGTATGGTAAAAAGCATGTCACTTCCTGCTTATCGTTGTCCGTTGTGTTTGGCAACAGAGGTTTAGGTTCCTCGGAAGATTATAGGTCCCAGAGCAGCAGGATCTTTGCTGTTCTTGCGCGATATATACGAGAAACAAACAAAACAAGTGTTCTTGTTTATTTATATGAGTGTCATTTATTTATCCCAGAAGTAAACTATGTGAAATTTTTAGTAAAAGGACCCACCGACTCTTAAAATAGCAGTATTAAAAATATTTTGACGACTTCCAGGATATTTGAACCTACCCCTCCCGCCCAACCCCTGTTTCGATCAAACTAAATTTCTGAGGTGCCTTTGAGAAATGAAGTTCTAAGATAGTGAACTTGTGATGTATTTATATATGAAATACGTTGCAAATAGAGATGTCATTATATGTTCAGATAATTAAATCGAAATAGTATCGTTTACAAGATGCATCATTTATATACACGAAATGCACTCCAAAACTTTTAACGATTTCCTAAAAGTAACCTATTTATCATAAAGAAATACGAGCATATAATCTAAATACTTAAAACGATGCAATTTCAAATGAAAAATATTTGATATTTTAGGCAGTGAAATTTCCATAATCCGTATTCTGTAGTAGATTTATCGCTTTGTGATTATATTTATATACGTTTCTGTTACATTTGTCAGTAACACTGAGCAGAGAACTCGCTTCTTGGGTTAAGAATTCCGAATTATTTAATTAAACTGTAGCATGTAAGGAAACAAGCTTAGCATCGGTGATCATTTACCATCATTAATTACGGCTGAACTAATCGCACCATTTTAACCGCGTCTGCTTCTGATTAACAATTTTGACTTAAATCGCATTAGTCCATAAAAACTATCTTTGTCGGCCATAATTAATCTGTTAATTAACCGAATTGACGCGTCACTTCTCGTTATACCAGCCGGCCGTTAAAAACAAAAGCAATTACAGATCCCACGTGGGCTTGCAAGATAGATAATTACAGAGAACCGAAAGCCAATTTTTTGCATCTATGCCATACCATTATAGAGGAAATTGACTAATACTTCCGAAAATATTGTCTGATCGTTTAGTAAACGTAAGGGAGCTTGTATTAAAAAGCTAACGCTTAATGAAAGTAATGATGTATGGGGGTTCATCATGGAAGAGGCCTGACCCTATGCATGTTAGCCAACTCTTTGTAAAATGGTAAACAAAAAAATAGGAGCAAATTAGGGAATTCTCTATGGAAAATAGCAGCTGAAAGTGAGGAAAAGTGTGTAACCACAATCGTCGTTACATGGTTTTTTTTCCTTCTTTCTGATATTCTAAATATCCTATATTTTACCCATTTCTTGTTTACTTTAGAAAAACTATGTTTCCCCCTATTTTCGTTTAGTTCGCCTGTTTCTCATTGTTATCCATTGTCAATTTAAAGAAAAAAGGGGCTGCGCTGCAATTGACAAAAGCTACAGAAATTACTGTTTATTTTTTTAAACGTTTTCTTGTCTACCAGTATCGTAGCAGCAATTTAAAAATTATGGAGGGCTGAAGTACTTTATGAAGTCTTATCAGGTTTTAAACGTTGTTTTTGCTACGTCCGAATTCCGTTACGGCTTATTTTTCTCTCTCATCAAAATAGGCCGTTAATTTCCTAGAATCCAGCTGTTGTTTTACATCAATTGTGCACAAGTGTTTTACATCAATTTTATATACTTTGTTTCACATCAATTTTATATTTGTTTCACATCAATTTTATATTTGTTTCACATCAATTTTATATTTGTTTCACATCAATTTTATATTTGTTTCACATCAATTTTACATAAATTGTTTTACATCAAATTCCTTTCACACCTGAAATACATAAAAATATAATAATAGAAATAATCAGCGCTTCATAGTACATATGACCGGAGTCATGAACTTAGGAAATACTTCATATCGAGCGTGTTAAAAGTTGAGTTCTGGCTCTTCCAGCAAAAACAAAACGCCATCTTTTATGTGTTTTGGGCGAAAACAGTTCCCAAGAATTTCTTATGATTCCTGGGCCGCCTATTCACCTGGATGTCCATTCAAATGACGATTTGAATAGCGCATCGTGATATGTTTGAAGTCATAAATAATGTGCTGTAACCTATTATTTTAGGTTTTATATAAACGTATGTTATCTCTTTAAGGGATAAGTAATATTTACCATCCTTAAACCCGATTAGATATCAAATATAATACTGAAGGAAACATTCATATCCATGCTCTTCACTATCCTTAAACGAATTTTAACCACGTTGTTCAATCGCCCTATCTGACGTTTGGTTTCTTTGACTTCTCGTTTTGGTCTAAAAACCAGTCCAAGCACTACCCCGCTACTTGCCAACTTGTCCATTGTAACTCTTTACATACTCCCACAAGGGGAGAGATGTCTGAAGCCTGTAGTTTAATGGTTAAATACTTGACTGGAAATCAAGAAGTCGTGCATCGTATCGTACCAGGTGTCGATAAATCATTTATTTGCCTTGTAATTTATCATCTAATATTACCACATCAAAATCTTGTGGACTTTTTTGTCACTTCTGTGTATAGACCGCCAAATGGGAATGTGGAAGATTTCTTAAAATTTCTTCAAAGCCTCACTGATTACGTTAACGACAACAAATCAAAATCATCACGGGCGATTTTGATATCGATATTAGCTCCGATTATGATTCCAATGCTAATGAACTCAGAGATCTTGTTTTCACTTGTGGATTTGAATTTACAATAAAATCCTCTACCAGAATTACAGTTGGTTCTCAAACTCTGATCGATTACTGTACAAACACTTCATTTCAACTTTCTGGAATACTCGCATATCTTCACATATCACTTAGCGATCATCTTCCAATCTTTCTTTCCATTAATGCCCAAAATCTGCACTATTCACAGGCTAAAAATGCATTCTTTATTAGGGATGTTTCTGATGCTAACTTAAAACCCTCTTTAAAAATGAAATTTAACTTGTTGACTGGTCACCAGCTCTTACATCGAACAACGCCTAAGACTCCTAGAGTCTTTTTTTTTCCCTAATTTTCAATGATTTATACAACACATTCTTCCGCATAAAAAATAACAAGATCTAAACGAACTAGAAACCACTGGATCACTAATGAACTTTTGAGAGAGATCAAATTTAAAAACAAACTGTTTTCAAAATTCTTTAAAAGCAAGTCTTTAGATCATCTTTCCGCATTTCGTACATATCAAAATAAATTAAATTTAAATTGGCCAAACGTTTGTACTTCAATAAATTTTTCATCAACTCGGATAAAAAAAGATCTGGTCAAAGCTCAACTTTTGGGTAAAACTAAAATCACCAACTCTCAGATTTCAAATCTAGACGACAGTACCCAAACCATCACAAGTCAGAAACAAATTACAGCATTTAATGATATTTTATTGACTTTCACTTCAATCTAATTAAGAATCAAAGTGATGTGTCACTTATAAAGAACGATTGCTTTAATTACAATGTAAATTTCTATCAGAAATCACAATTCATGAATTGTCGATGATACTCAAAGAGACTAATCCCAAAAAAGATCCAGGTCACGACCAAATTCACCCTATTATTGTAAAATACATTTTAGATATCATCGAACTTCCTGTCCTTCATATTTATAATCTTATTTTCTGTACAGGAATCCTACCGCGTGATTTTAAAATTGCTGACGTTATTCCCATATATAAAAAGGGTTCTAGAACTGACATTCCCAACCATAGGCCAATTTCAGTACTGACAATTTTTGCAAAAATTTTCGAGAAATTACTCTTCAAAACACTTCATACTTACTTTTCATCCCATAAAATAATTCACCAAAATCAATTTGGATTCATTAAAGGCACATCCACTGAACATTCCCTCCTTTCAGCCACTAATTTTATTTATTCAGCCATAAATTCTAAACAATCTGCTGTTGGCGTATTCTTCGATTTGTCAAAAGCTTTCAATACTATTAATCACAACAGACTTTTTCAAACTTAAATTGGCTGGTATCCGTGGACTTCCCAACATAATTCTCAGAAACTATTTGACAAACTGAGAACAATTTGTGCACATGTGTGGCTGCCGCTCTCCATTACGTCATATACTCTGTGCCGTTCCACAGAGATCGATCTCGGGGCCTCTACTATTCAACTTCTACATTAATGATATCTTCTATCTACCAACTCCTCAAAAACTTATCTGTTTTGATGACGATATTAATATTTTCTTTAAAAGCACTGAAACTAGTACGCTAAGCTCTTTGGTAAATATTTATATCAAGAATTTTACTAACTTCTTTGAAAGTAACTATCTAACACTCAATACCTCAAAAAACTAAATGCTTTCTTTGTGTAACTCTTCAATCCAACCTTAAATAGGATACTCACGTCAACAATATCTGTAATAAAATTAATAGAAATATTGGATTTAATTCGAAACGTCAGCTACCCGTCTCGATTCTTCTTGAACTTTACTATTCTATGATTTTTTTTTCCTTTCTCTACTATTGCCTTCTGATATAGGGAAACACTTCTACGTCTAATCTCACTAGACATAGCGGACTACAGAAAGGATTCCTGCACCTCCTAAATTATCAAGCTCATACTTCCAGAACTAAGCTTACTGTCATCATATATTATTAATTGAAAAATTATTTACTTACAAAACTTCCATCTTCATGTTTAACACTGATACGAAATGGCGCTCATTCTGGTCTCATTTCACTGAGCTTTTCTGCTCATACCCACTTTACAAGAAATCTTAACCATCTAGTACCGCAATATTCACGAACGAAACTTGCACTCTCCCGCGTTTCTTTGTTTGGCCCTAGGGTGTGGGATCTTCTTCCTAACTCACTTAAATCTGTTTATTCCTTTGCTCAATATAAAAAACTCATCCGCAGACATCTATTGGATAGAGAATTATAATATCACTACATCTTTCTCTATTTATACCTTCCATACTTTTGCTAAACAACCAAGTCTTTTATCTTATTGTATTTAGTTTATTTATCGTATGTTTAGTTTGTATATTGTATTTATGACTTCCGCTTATTATATCCAATCCTGGGCAGCGGGGGCTAATTGAGAAAGTAAAAACTACATTCAAATAGGAAAACTCATTTGACTCATTTGGACATTCCAGATTATTGAATCTCATGTAAGGCTTTAATTTTTATATTAATACAATTTGATTGTGTGGTTCATCAGAAAAATTACTTGTTTTGTAGTTTAGTTACATGTTATTTGTTGTAAGGAAATTTTAATTAAGCTGACTAATTATAAATAACCATCACTTTATGTAAAAAAATAACAGTGAATCTGTCTAAATAAAGTTTGATTTGATTTGATCATTGGCTTTAATGAGAATTGTTCTACTTTAGTAGAAAAAAACTCTTACACAATTTAATATTTTTTCAAGTTATTGCAGTTTCCTGGTCAGGATCGTCACCTTTAAGTCAACTAGGTTTGGTTCGATCCCTACTAAGTTCGGTTGTAAAAAAAATATCGTTATTCGGAGGCCGTGTAAGCCGTCGATACTGTCACAGGTGACCTATGATACAGTTCTAGAAAGTAAAGTATTCAAACTGCATTAGAATAAAATGGCGCCGCGTACAAGACCAAAATTTGTCGCTCTTCCTACTATTTCCAGAATAATATCCATTGTGGCGCAGGTTTTCCCCCTCTAGGAATCATCTTAATCTTATTAAAAAAACACTGAATATTATTGCAAGGCTGAAAGCCACGATAGCAATTAAAATTTCCTTACCACGAAAAACATGTAACTACTAAACAACAAGTACTTTTTATGATGAGCCAAAAAGTAAATTGTTTTAATGTAAAAATTAAAGCCTTACGTGAGTTTTAATAAAATCTACAATGTCCTCTGTACTGTCAAATAAGTTTTCCCATTTGAATGTAGTTTTTACTTTCCCAATTTCTTACTTGCAGTGTCATGTTGTTTTGTTGGAAAAAAGCTTTTCACTTTCGTATATCAGGGTTCGAAATTAACGGGTGCACATGAAATTTTATCCGTACACGTGCACCTAACTATTCAAAACTATGGCTACTTACTTTTATTTTTCAAGAACAGTGACCTATGGACTAATTTTATATAATTTTCTCAATGTATCTGCATTTGCTTTGAATTTTTTTTTATTACATACGAATGTTCAATTGGAAGTGAAACGACTTGCTGTGCTGAATATATCACAATCGTAAAATAACACAATGGGCACAGTTTTTGAACTATATGCTTTAATATAGCTTTAAAACGTTTTCTCGAAGGCTTTTAGCCCTCTTCGAAGAAGCTTACGCAACACTGACACAATATTGTGTAAGCTTCTTCGAAGAGGGCAAAAAGCCTTGGAGAAAATGTTTTAAAGCTATATTAAAACATAGAGTTCAAAAACTGTGCCCATTGTGTTATTTTACGATTATGAATGTTCAATTATTTTGAAAAGTTGCATTCTTTATCTTACATGTTTTAATGTAATTATTTCACTTACATTTTACCCGTTTTTAATGTTGAGGTTTACTTTCTATTCTGTTCGTTACTTGTACACTTAACTAGTATTTTATGCACCTAAGTCGTAAGACTTGGGTGCATTTGTGCACCTGATTTAAAAAGTTAATTTTGACCCCTGTCTTATACAATATCTTAATTAAAAATATTACAGTAAGTATAATTAATAAATAAATGGTAATAATAAAAGGATAATGAATTTATAAAAAAATGAAATATAAAGTTTAAAAGACTAAATTTTAAAAATTTAATTAGATAATTTTTTATAACGTATTTTTACACTTCTGGGTCGTTGGGCCATTTTGGCGCCCCGCCCCCCAACTTGACTTGTTACCCAGTGCGACGGCACCGGTCGCACTGCCCTTAATCCGTCATTATCTGACCCGAAAGAATAAAGAATGGATTAATTGTCACTATTGCATGCAATCTCATTTGAATTGTCAGAGACGATTGTAAATAAAATAAAGTTCCTTAAAGAAATAGAAATCAAACGTAGAATAAAATGGGCAAATGGAAACACTGGTTCCCACAATCCCCCCCCACCTCCTCCCGCAATCGATAGATATATTAGATATTGTTTATACCCAAGTACAACGTTGTTTAAAAGTCCTTCTTATAGCGTAATAGATACGCGTATTTATTTTATCCCCAAAACCATTAGTGTTCGGAATTTTTTTTGTTATGAAAGCAGATAATGCTATTTCGAAAAATTTTCAGGTTTTGATTTTAGTGTCCTCTTAGTTGACGTGCAGTTGACAGCAATTCAATGTTTTTCATTAATTTTGATGAACATTTTATTCCTGTGCAATTAGTCCAAGCAATTTCTTCTGAGTTCAAATGTTCTTTATCTAGACATAAAACTCTGACAACCATTAAATTAATGGAATCTGGGAGACTGGAGACTGATAAGAAAACCATCCATCTTACAAACTACAATAGAAATTGGTTCCATCGGTAAGAATGCTTGGACGTGATTTGGTTATACACACATCAGTACGTGTCGTCATACGTTGACTTTATCGAACATATATATCATGTGATAAATGTTATGCTAACGTACTAAAAATATAAAAATTGATTTACATTTACATGTAAGAAAAGCGGGGGCGGGGAATACTATACTATACTGTTCGTACCAGGGGCGGACACAGACTTTCATTTTGGGGGGTCAAGGACAGAATTTGCCATGGTCTTGGAATAACACCCTTCATTTTTCATGAAAGGTGACATTTTTTTACAGTGAAAAAAAACATATTTTTGGGGTGTGTCATAACTCCTGTGACCCCCCCCTCCGTATACGCCCTTGGTTCGTACTCAATTCTAGATTACGCACTCCCATTTTTTGTATTACTGTTTTGGAGTGCTATCTTCACGGATGGACCACTTAGAGCTTGAGTCCACGACCAAATGAGGATTTCAAATTGCTAGTGTTTGTTTATAATATATATAATATTTTTCTCCTTGCAAAAATTTGGAATTTTACAAGCATAAAAAGGACCCAGAAATTTTTCGTACCTATAACCCTCAGATTGCGTTAAGACCGTGACGCTGTTATGTCTTTACCTCATAGGTTCAAACCTCTTTAACTGTAATCTTTGAAGAATAAAATTTTAAAGGATATATTTTTATCCCTTTCCTTGTTCCTTCAATCCGTACAAAAGAAATCGAATTGCAAACCTAATATTGGAACAATGTCCTCTTGTTTTCGTAGTTAGCTTCACTAAGTAAACATGTTTACGGAAAAATGGAAAAATAATATATTTGTGATTTGCTAATGGCTTCCATTTCTCCCATCTCTTGTGGCTCTGACGCACTGACACCGAACAAATGGGGTCGGAAAAATTAGTAAAAAAGTCAAAATGGATGCTCCACAGATAACGAAAACAAGTCATCAGTACCACGAGCCGCATGACATAAAAAGGGTGCGTTATCTAATTTTAATTAAACTATATGTTCATTTTCCTGCATATTTTATCGTAGTAATCAATAAAGGATTTCATGCCATGTGTTTGCATATTATGAATATATTTATCTACCTTCCAGGACTGGAGCAATGTATCTTTATGCATTTTTTCCGTGCCTTTTGCACTGTGTTGTTTATTAAGCATATATTATTTTCAAGTATGAATTACTATAGACTTAATAATGTAGAGAACAGAAAATTATTATTATTACCGTGTTAAAAATACAAAACTTTGATAATATCTATATGTTTGAATAAAACAAATCTACTTATATTATGGCGAAATTAATTATTGAATACTTATTGGATGAATAGAATTATTATCAAATATTGTGCCCCAGTACCTTATTAATTAAAGTGAAAACTATTAATTATTAAAAGATTTTAAATATTGCGTAGTTCATTTCATCTGTTTAGGGAATTCTGTCGCAACTATTGCTCTAACAGTGCGCCACTGAAACAGTTAGCATTTGAGCTTACGTACAAATGTCACCAAAATGTTCATTTCTGAATGAAAAATTACTATAAATTTATTATAAACAAGTTAAAAATATGGAATATGTAATAAAATTGAAAGAATGCTCTTGGTTAGAAAAAATGGCTATAAGTTTCCTAAAATATCATGACCTATAAAATACTAAAGCTTTTAAAAAAATGTTCTGATTTTTAATATTAAATATCGCTTTCATCTTAGTTGAATATTATAGAGCAGATTTTGTATACCACATGTAGAAAATTAGCAAAGTTTCGTAGACTTTACAACTATACATTATTTTTAAACAATGTACCTCCAGTTATTAACCACTAAATTGTAATTAATTAAATTATGGTAAGTTATTATTAACTACTATAATTTTTTATATTACGTATCGTTTTCATCATAGTTGATTATTATGGAGCAGGTTTCATGTACTATATATAGAAAATTAGTCGAGCGAGTGATAGATTTAATTTTATTTAATAATTTTCGACACCCACGTATGAGCTCAAGCTACAGCTTTTTCCTTTATGGGAGAAAGAGATGCCGTCCCCGCCCTGGAATCGAACTAGGGTCCCTCCGTTGAGCCCGGAATGCCTTGACAAAGCAACGAAACGAAGGGGAACAACGCTATTTTCTCCATATATAAAAGGATGTAAGATAATATTACCCTTCACAGAGATAACACAATTGACAAATAATGGTCAACAAAGCCACCGGGGTGGTTGCTGGTGGGGAATTTATTGTGTTTCGACACCCACGTAAGCTTAAGATAGAACTTTTAAACTCACCTGGTAGTTGTCTGTTAGCAGTGTGATCCCTGAGGTAACAATACCTTATCTCTGGCGTTTTGTCGTTGGTCTAGCGATCAAGGCATTCTTGGCACAACGGACGGGCCCTAGTTCGACTCTAAGGCCGGAACGGTTTTACCCTTTCTCCTATACCTATAAAAAGCTCTAGCTTGAGCTTCTACGTGAATGTCGAAAATTATTATATAATAAATTCCCCCACGAAAAATCGCAAAAGAACTCGCCCTGTTGGCTTGTTTATTGACCACCTTTATTAAATTATGTTAACCCTGAAAATGGTAATAATGTCTTATATAGATTTTGTTAATAATAAAAATCTTGTATATATGTATGTAATAATAAAAAAAAATGCTTCGTGAAAACGATGAGCCACTTCACGAGATAATTGTTGAAACTTTCAACCAACAAAACCCGTATACCACTTTGGAAATAAATGGTATTTTATTGGCTTTAAAAAAATTAACAAAACATATATTAATGACGCAAGATATTAGTATCTTTCTCAGGGCTAACACAATTGCCAAATAATGGTCAACATAACAAAGACAACACAAGGAGAGAGCCTAGTTCGACTCTAGGTCGGGGACGACATCACTTTCTCCTATACCTAAGAGCTCGACTTTGAGCTAAAACGTGAGTGTCGAGATTATTACGTACACACATTAATGAACGTGTTGTTAACTCTTGTCAGTGACGTGTGTGCAGGGCACGATTAAGACAAATAGAGTCTATAGGCACATTTTCAGATAGGGGGCCTCCCCTTACGTGCGGTAAAAGGTTTTAGTGGCTCAAATTTAGGGTGAACTTTCCAAAATACCCCAAAAAGTAAGCTTTTACTTAAAAAATTTTTAAATACCGATCGAAAGTGAATAATCAAAAGTTAACTTCTAAAAAACGCTGCCATTTGGGGGGCCCCAGGGACCGAGCCTTGCTGACCTAGCCAGTAATCGGGCACTGCGCGTGTGTGCCATTCCCAAAAGTAACTGCTCGACATTAAAACACCATTTTTTTAAAAATATTTGAAAGATATTTTTTTCTTTTTTTGCTGCAGATTTTTAAAAATGGATATCTTTGTTGGACGAAGAAGAAAACAAGTGTGTTGTTAAATGTCAATGGTATTTTTCGGTCAACAAATTGTTTTCTCGGAACTTGAGTTTTTAAATTTTAATGATGCCCTTTCCAGTGGCGGTTCATGACTTCAGGAACGGGTGAAGCGGCGAGCCCCTCCTCCACCCCCCAAAGAAACAGGAAAAGTGGCCAATAAATTTCCGTTTTCTAGCAAACTATAGATAGATTACAAAGATGGATGGATGGATGGATTCATTTTTCAATCTTTGGAGGTCAGTAAATATACTGGGGTAGTACACATTTAAATTATTTATTACTTCCGTAGGAAATTTATAGGAATACTCCGCAAATTTTGAAGTATCCCTTAATGTAATAAAATGAAGCTTTTCCATATCTTGAAAACGTGTAGTAATTTGTAAAGAAATAGTATCTAATATTTCATAAAATGTAAAATTTTATATTGTCGACATGAAGGTTTCTAACAATTCTTTAAAATTCCCACGATTAGTGGAGATTACGTCTTCGTGATGACCACGAAATGCTAATTCTTGCTTCCCCAAGTAAAGAACAGCACGAATGGGCGGGCAATTGAATGAAACGTCTATTAAGCTGCACGTTTTCATTGAAGCGTTTAATATATATTGCCTAAAGTATTCTTTTAAAGCATCCTCAATACCACTTAAATTTTTCTTTAGATTTGAAAAACATAATGTACAATCCACATGGTAAAAAAACCTTCATGTTTGTGAAGAGCGTGAGTAACGTTACCAAAATCATTGAAGTCATTCTTATTCCACATTTTGATTCCACACATTTGATTTAACACCAATGTTTAAACATGGCATACAAAAAAGTTTATTTAAATAATAACTCCCACACAGCCATTCAAACTCCGAATATCACGAAATCTTAAAATGCCGATTATATACTTTGTCCTTTTTTGGAAACTTTAGTTAAATTTAACACAGGCATGGGCTTTTCCTTACTTAAAAAATCTTTTTTATCATCGTTATTCCACATGGAAAATGGGGTGTCTAATAAAATACATACCTGGTCATTTAAGGGAAACGTCATATTGTAAAGGAACCTCTTAGGTTTAACCTAACAAATCAAGTAACGGAAATGCTGTTTTTCTAGGCGGTTAAACTTTAAAAAAAGGGACGAAAAAACTTTTTATAGAAAAAATACTTTTAGCACGTATCATGTATTACACAAATTAACACATTAAAATTAATACATGTATACATTAACACAAGTATTATTTATTACATTTTTGCATGATTATATCGTTTGATTATGTCCAGTGACGCAGTTACCGAACGTCACACCACGCTAAATTTGTAGCATAGTGCGCATATCTGAACGTTAGACCATATAAAGGATAGACACAACGGTGTCCCCAGTTTAACGACTGCTCTTCGAGCGGCTCCACATCACGTGACGTTAAACGTAATTCATTGGCGACGTGAAGAAAATAGAAAAGACGTCTTATCCTTCCTAGCAAGCTCCTCGCTATTCTTCTAGTGTGTTAAAACGATCATGGTGCGGTACAGTGTAGCATATAATTGCAAGGAAAGGGGTGGGGAAGAAAGGCGGAATTTACTCATTTCACAGGTTTATTAATGTGTATATATCTTCTGTTCACATTGTAAATGATACGGTTCCCATTATCACGCATAAACATTTCATTCACACATACACACACACAAATTACCAAGAAAGGTACCAGCTTTAACCTAAAACCAGAAAATATGGAAGAAATAAGTCATTAAAATGTATAAAAAATAATATATAGCAATTATATAAAAAAATCGACATATTTTAAATATCGTATTTTTTTAAATTATTGAAAATATATTTTTACTTTGTCAGTTGGTTTTAAAATATAGGTATTTATGATATAAAAGCATATTAAAAATTTCAGAACTCTAGTGCGCATAGATCTGAAGATAATCTCTGCGCAATATAGAAAAAGTGATTTTGAGAAAAAGAGCGTTCAAGTTGGAACTTGGTAACAAGGTAACATGTAATAGTTATTTTTATTTTATACAATAGTGCAAGAAGTAATTGAAGAATTTTGATGCGGTTTGTTTTAAAACACTGCCAAAAATCGATATTATTTTTTAAACTAATAAATAAAAAATCGATTTTTTAAAGATTTAAAGGTCCTGTGTCCCCTTAAGAAACAAAAACACAACGAAATTACACGCTACTACTGTTACCACTCAACGTGCCTCGAAATATTCCAGGGTAATTAAATAATTCTAACAGATATAACACTAAACTGTTTGTAGTTTGAATCAAAGTTGGATTCAGTTCTTTCATTTAAATTTTTTTTCTTTTACCAGTACCAAAGAAAATTTTACCCTTTAGAACCTCTGTGTAACCGCACCCCAATTTTATTTCTTGAATCAAGCTTTACACCTCTGTTTTGGTAATTTTTACTTCTTTCCCCATGCAAAACCTCTCGATTCAGAGGTAAAACCTCTGATCTGGCAATACTATCTGTCATGATGATGCGATAAAAATTTCTCTTCTCTGACAGTACTTGCTTTCGCCGTAAATATTCCATCGCCATGGTAACCATGTTCGCAAAGCATTTCCGTTTTGAAGCGAAGCTCTGAATTTCTATCGTCGCTTCATCCGTCCCTTTTTCTCAGCGGGCAACATTTCGTTGGTGCGTTTAACGCGTTTAAAGCGCTGACTTAAAAACGTAGCCTTCTGTTCCTGAATGTAATTCCAATTATATTAAAGGAATTAAATTAAAAACAAATAGTGGGCTCAAAATAAAATTCTAAATTTTATTTTTCTAATCAACTTTTAAATTTGACAAAAAAATAAAAAGGATTTGGAGATTAAATTAAAAAAACTGTTCAACCGCCCAATTTCTTTAGGTGAAGTGCCGCTTCACCCGACGAGCAGCCACTGGTCCTTTCTCTGTTTCTTTTTCATAAATTTTTAAGCAATTCGTTATTTTTCTTACCATTATTTTGATTAATTATATGCGCATTCACTTCTAACCTCTTCATTTTGGAAAACAAAAACAGTTTCTTTAAACAAATCGTTTCACCAAATTGAGCAGCTATTTCAAAATATATTGTAATATGCTAGTATTATATAAATGTACAATGATAGGAAAAGCATACTAGACTAATCCGAGATTTAAAGACGGGCAGACCATGGGGTAAACGTGAAAATTATGTTTCTATGGCACAAATCAGAGATGCATTTATAATAGCCGTTTCCTTGTAACATAGGCTTTATATTCAATTCATGTAGCTTTTATATCTCTTGTGTTCCTTAATGTTACTCTTTTAATGATTACCAGCGTATTTTATGCATTTATAACTATTTAATAAGTTAGTAAATTGAACAACATCTAATCTTTCTCGCGATATAATCCTCTTTTCCTGAAAATATAAATTATGTTGGGTAATGTTAATTAACGATGGTTAGCTTTTAGTATTCTTATTAATTTTTCTTTTGTTCTTGTCCTCGTTCGTCTAGTAGGTCAAGACACCGCGGGCTCAACGCGGGGACCCTGGTTCGAATCCAGAATGAGGACGGCGCCTCTTTTTCTCCAAAAACAAAAAAGCTCTAGTTTGAGCTAAATATACGTGGGTGGCAAACATTATTGTATAATTCTTAATTATACAATAATATTTAATTCTTAAATGACGTCTCATGAACTTGGTGCTACCACAGAATTTGTATAATACACTGTCGAGTTCAGTTTAGGTGATAATCGTGTACAGTGTTAGTATATATGTATACTATGTGCTAGAAATGTGAAATAAATTCACTTAACGATTTTACTTAACTGGGACTTCATACGGTATTTTACTAGTTGTTAATTTAATGTTTATGTCAGTAAACTTCAAATTTTTCTTCCATTACGTTTGTAAACATTCTTATTTCTTCAGCACAATTTTCCCGTTTTTTTTCATCCATTATTCAAAAAGTAGCTTATATATTCCAATATAAGAGGTACAACTAGAATACTTAGAAAGAGCATTTACACGAATATAATAAACCTTTGAGTGACACAATATTTAAAAGCTGCTAAAAATCAAATTGATGTTGTCGTTTCTTTGCACTTGACTACGTCGAAAATTATGGCAGTTGTTGTATTGAAGGATATCCGTAATTCTTTATGACGTAAATTACTGAATACACAAATTACTGCATCGTAATGAATTGATTTTTACTTGAACACGCATATTCAGATATATAATTTTATAATACATGGAGTTAAGCTTTATGCATTAGTACTAATCATAGTATATAGCACTTCGTTTTCATAGCCCTCTGCTGCATGTACTGTTTGCGCATGCTCAGAAAAGTAGATAGATTTTGTTAATGACTATGGTATTAACTTTATATTAATATTGTGATTCAGAAAAAAATTTATAATGTATATGCTTAAATATTTTAATTTTTTCAATTCAACTTATATTTTAATTTCTTATATCTTGCTCTCTCTTTCCCACAACATCTTAAAAAACATTTTTAAAAGATGTTAAAACTTACAATATTTACATAATCGTGAAGAATGAATTAAACATAGCGAAAAAGCAGTCTAGGGAGGTGCTACAGTGTGGTTGAGAAAGTGAAAGCTATTTCATGCAAAGTCTTTGTGGTGGTGACACCCTGTATTTTATAATCAACCAGAAAAATGTATTTTTAAAGGAAACAACAATAAAATAACTTTATTCATGTCGACTTGGGGGAAAACAGGGAAGTAAAAACATGCACACCTGCAACTGATGCTGCAACGACATTTAAGACATGGGCACGATCACATTTCGCTGACAAGTTTAGATTCCAAAAGAGTCGCTTGTCACGTACAGTTGTTGACTTGACATAATCGTGTTAAAATTGCTTTCGAGTTTGTAGACACAGAAGTAAGATATAGCTACTTACAAACACAGAAAATATTACGTTTTCTACAGCTTCTGCGTCTCACAAAAACGTATTCCTCCCTTTAAAAAAATATTCTTGAAGTGTCCAAATGTTTGTTTTCTTAGTTGGGAAAATAGCTTTCATTTCGAAGGTGGAAAACAAACCTTTTTTCTTTCGAACTGATCTCTTATTATTCAGTCTAATCAATATTTTTAACGTACCCAGAAAATAAGTTGGGGAAATTTGTAATTAAACCAACCAATAATTCTTTAAATTAATCCTCTTCGTAAGTTAATGCGCTTATTGAACCAAGTTTTTTCAAAATGAAAAATTAATCTTCGGGAATTCAGTCGTCTAACGTTTATGTGGAAAACGCTTTTATAATAGGATAAAAGGGGAAAAACAAACTATATAAAATTAATTCTTAATGAAGAAGTAACTTATGGCATTAATTTCGAATTATCTGATTAGGATCATTAAGTTATGATCTTCATTGCATGCAAGATGTCAAATTGTTCTGAGTTAGAGTATGATAATTGGGAAGCCTCTTTGTTCAATATACATTAAAAAATGCTTAATTATCGATGGGGAAAAATCTTGTTTGTGAAAATATTAATAAATCAATTATTGGGGAAAATTAAAATTAGTTTTTCATAACTTAGTTTACTAAATTTATTTAATTATCCCTATTTTATATTCCCTTTAGTACCTTAAAATTCATCCTGTTTATATGTATTCACTAACGCTAAAAAAAAATTATTAGTGCGAAAGCTTTATTAATGCAATTAGTAATTATCCTTAAATGTCAAAGTAAGTAATTTGATTTAAATAAATTTTCATTTTACAAAAATATATAATATCTTATAATTAAATTTATTTTAAAATTCCCTTCACTAATTAAGATACATTAGCAAATATGTTATTGTCTATGTAATAAAAGAAAAAATTATTAGATCAGCCGTAAGGGACAAAAAGAATTTTTTGTAGAAAAAATACTTCTACGACATATCATGCATTACACAAATTAACACATTAAAATTAATACATGTATACATTAACACGTGTTATTTATTACATTTTTGCATGACTATATCGTTTGATAACGTGCAGTGACGCAGTTACCGAACGTCACACCACGCTTTTACTAATTACGTGACTCTAATGGCAGAGTTAGAGTCATAGTTTTATCCTTACTGGAATCAAATTAAAATCCGCGAAAACCTGGGTGTTTGAAAGAATTTAAATTTACGTTAAGTCCAATGATCTCACCTTAATCCGTTAATGAATGTGGAGCGGTATTAAAATGTAAAGACCAAAGAACCGTTTTCCAGGTAACTCACCCACACTTAACTAAACTTTAACCTTTTAGTGGCCAATGTTCCATAAATCGAACATAATTTAATTTTTTCGCCAATTCAAATTAACTTTTTTAAATGAAATGATAATTTATTCAATTAAATAAAAGATTGAAACGTATTCCTGAATTATTTCAAGACTATTTATCTGATCGTTGTTATTTTTATAAATTGTCGAAATTGTCCAATTTGAGGCAATTTAAACTTCTGATATTAAATACTTACTTTTTCTCACTTCCTCTAGAAAATATTAACTGTCAATTTTTTTTTTAAGATTTACAAAGAATGGAGGAATAGTAAATTAGCAAATAAAATGAAATAATTTGATTAAATAGCATGCGAAGAATATTTAAATTTCGATGTTCCATAAGTGGAACATTGGCCACTTCTGGTTATAGTGCAGTTCCCGAACCCTACATCACTGCGTTTCGCGAATTCCCAAAAGTCTGTACTTCTACGATCTGCCAGACGTAAATACTTCGATCCAATAGACAGAAGCATTTCATCAATTTCATTAGGCGATGTTATAGAATTTTCAGTTTCTTTTAAAAGCTTAGCGTTTTCTTTCTGTACGGACCTGAATTTCGTTTTTGTTCATAATTTTGTCTTGTCTTTTCGGGTTGCCAATAAAATAGAAAAAATAACTGTTTGTTATGGAATCTCCTGGTGAAACTCTGTATTGTTTCGTTAGAAAAAATATTTCGAACCGTTGAAGAAGCAGTGGATTATTTGAATTCTTTGAGTAATTCAGAATTATCAATTAATTCGGAGGATCATTACAATATTTGTCCACTGTCATATGTCGAGAACTGTTGACTTCCACATGAAGTATATATTGACAAAAATGAACTTGAAGTCGCTCATCCGTCCGATGTTAGTGGGAAGGTGAGTCTGCTTTTAAAATCTCGCCACATAGGACCTGACGAATCCCCTATGTCTACTCCTATTGCTTATGATGAACCATCTACTTCAATAATATGAGCATATGCTCATCAGGGGCACAATCTCGTTCCAAAAAAAAAAAGCAAATTGAAAAAACAAGCACTAAAACTTGTTTCAAAAAAAAAAAAGGAAAGATTTCAAAATGGAATGACAAAACTGGTTTTGACAACAATAGTGCGACAGAAAAATGTTTTTAATTATATTCATTGGTGGATCCAATTTATTATGCAAAATTATGGAATATGATGAAGTGGTCTGTACTCTATCGCCGCACAGAAGGATCTTTTCCCCCTGTTTTTTCTGGATTTTCAGGTCTGCGCGAACGCACAACACATATAATCATAAGTATTGTGCGTTCGCGCAGACCTGACGCCTGATACCGTTAGCAGACGGGTTAGTCCATTGCAGTTTAGGGAAGGGCGTCTTGCCGAAACTGGTTTTTCATGTGGGAAAAACCAGTTCCTCCAAGACGGCCTTCCCTAAACTGCAATGGAATAACCCGTCTGCTAACGGTATCACGCGCCAACTGAGCGCGAATGCGCATTATATTTGTCAAGCCTGTAAATAAAAGGGGTTGGACGTTCACCTCTCTATTGGAGAAATCTTGACATTAACCCGATGGGGGGACAAGTAAAGTTGTCGAACCAACAATGTCTCTGATTTTAATACTTCCCTTCCTCCACTGGGGAATCCTGTGTGCGAGCCTGATGTATACATCTATACATCAGTATTTACAAAAAATAGAAAGAAAAATTGGGAAAATGGGAGGTAAAACACCTTCACTTGGCTATAGTGCTATTTTTTAATTTAAACTGGGGGTTGAAGAAGCACGTATGACCTTATCATACCCATACGCATAAAGTTCGTAAGGGGGTTATAGGCTCAATGGGGGTTTACAGATCTACAACTCACATATTCCTATGTTAAATATACAAAATTTCATTGCAATGGTGGGTTACAACCCTCATCAACACCCCCCTGCCTGCGCCAATGACCTTTATATATATATATGTTTGTTTGTATTATATATTCTGTTTTTGTTGCAAACTGAATTTTAAATATTCTCTCAAATTTTGATTACTTTGTATAATTAGTAGTGGCCAATGTTCCACTTCTGGAACTTGATGAAAAATGATGGTAATCATTTAAAAAAATTCTTTTGGGGTTGTATATCTAAGTTGAAAAATTAGAACACAGGAAATGAAGGGAAAACCTAAAAATGTTTTGGGATCTAGGAGCGGACTTTAAAGGGTTAAAACTCACAACTAAGCCGTCAAATAAACGCCGCAATAAAATAAGCCTTTACGGGAACGATGTTCCGGCTAACGTAAGTGAAATTTAAATATGTTCCAGATATCCATATATATGGTAGAGTCGTGTTTCTCATTCGCCAAGCCCTTGTGTCAATTGTACTGGGCCGCGATAGATTGTCCTGAATTTGTTATTTCAGTTTTATAAGCCTTCTTCACAAATATTTCATTGTGGAACTATTCTGAGAAGAAGAATAGTCGCGAATGTGTCGGAACTCTCAGATCCAGAACGCCTAAATAACAGATATGCAGCCACTACCAGTGATCAAGCTTGTATTTTAAATATGTGAGTACTCAAGAATGATCGAGAATTTTCAGACATGGAAATATTTTAGCATCCGAGAAAGAGTATACCGCGCATCAGGGAAGATCATAATAAGTGCCCGCTAGCCGATTACGGAAATGCGCAATGCATCCTCTGTTCTTAAAGGTGAGCGGAATAACATCTGTATTGCAAATGCCAGTGACCTATCAGCAAGGAAGTGTACATTAATAGGAGGGGTGTACTGATACTCTTCATGGTTATGCCATAATTAGCCATACTGATAATAGTTTAATATATAACCTTTAAAAAAATAGAAAGTTATTTTCTTTAATGAAATAAAGGGTATTTTATTAAATAGGAGTTTTTTATTATAAAAAAGGTAATTTTTTAAATAAAAGTATTTTATTAAATAAAAGGTATTTAATGAGTAAATTCGTTGCAACCGGACACTCAACTTATAAAAAAAGAATTCATGATTCCCACGGTCCTTGAAAAGTCCTTGATTTTTTTTGCCAACGCAGGACACTTGAAAAGTACTTGAAAACTGCCAAAAATGTGGTTGGTCTTTGAAAAGTCCTTGAATTTTTCTCAAAAATCTTTTTTTCAAGGTTAAGAAAAAAAAGGGTGTTTCTCCTTATTTCCGGAACGAAGTCAGTAGTGCTTCGGACACCCCCCTTACTCCCCCGCCCACTGTTAATACAAGGGATGCAAAAAGGGTAGCTTTTGATGGCAGTGTGCCGAGTTGAAAAGGAACAACATAATTAAACACTCTAATTTCAGTGTTATGCTTATAATGTCTTGCATTTTTAATTTTTATGTACATTGCGATTGACAATGTGAGATCCTTGAAAAACGTCATTTGGTCCTTGAAAAGTCCTTGAATTTCATCAGGATAAAAGAGTGGGAACCATGGAATTTAGCGGACTGCGGCCTCTTAAAGGTTGAGAAACACTATAGTCGGCAATCAATTCTCAGCAGTATAATAATATGATCACGGAGCCCGATTTCCATAATAGTTGCGTATGTAATTAACAAGCGAGATAAAAAAAAAGATTAACAGGAATAAACATTGTAATTATATTTTATCAAAATTACACGCTATTAATTGAACCGATTTCGGTTGTTTAAAATACCTGAAATAAAATAACATTTGTAAAACGATCTTATCCTTGGCCACGCTAAGGATCGATGTCTAACTTCCGATCACTGAAAGTTCTAATGATAAGAATTTTTCTATATTAGGCTATTAGAAGATTGATCAGCTGGAATATTTTTAAGTATAGATTCAAATTTGTGGAGTTAAATTCGTAGGTTGTATTTAGAATACAGTTTATATAGCTAAGATTCGGATTAAACAGAATTTGTTTATTAAATTTATTAATGCATTGATATAAATTTATCTACAGTTTAAATTGTTCATCGGTAGCTTAATAAAGCTTGTAGAATAAATAAATACAATTTATTAGTTAGTTTATATAAATCCGCTATATTGAGTCTAACGAATATATTTATTTCTTATAACTTAAAGGAATTACCATAGATTAATTTAAATTTAATGATACACAATATATATATATATATTGATAATTAAAATCATCATAAGAAACGTGTTATTAAACATAACATCGTTTAAAATTCGGCATCCTTTAACAAGAACCATTAAAACACGCGAAATTTTCTCCCAGTTGTGTTCAGGAGCGATTATTCAAAACAATTCATTTAAAGGTCTTATCGGCCATCGTTCAGCTTCCAATTCTAGATTAGCCTAACGTAATTATTACTAATGATCGAAACCTCACTTCCATAAGGCATGTTACGCCCCCTAGCATCAATTATCTTCGGCGAAATAATCATATTTCTTTTTGATAAACGTATAGAGTACTCCAAAAATAAATTATTACAGCATTGGGAGCTAAATTCCGGAATAATCTAGAAATACTGAAAACAAGTCAGATTCCCATTTCCGGAAGCTGTGCCCTTCTTCCCTCGGTCTTCTTTAATAAGCTTTTAGATGGAATAATTAGATTAATACTGTGGCTTTTGCTTTAATTGCCATATGTCTCATATCTTTCCAGCTTCATTAACATGGACAGATAATGAGTTCTGTAATGTTGAGACTTCCAATCCTGGTTATTTATGACCAGATTTGAGAACAAAATGCGACAGTTGGGAACAGTGATTCAATGAACTCGCTCTGCGAATTCTCCAAATTTATGTCCCAAAAGGGGCACTAAATATTTGAAGAGGTGTAAAATGTAATTACTAACTTTATGTAGTGAGGTGTGAAACAGTAGCTTATTTTTTTCTTAATTAACTCTTCCTTAATTGAACATTATTAATGTTTATCGCTTCGTTACGTTTGTTACGTTTAAGAACGTTTATTTTTAGTTTAAATTTATTCATTCCTCTCATGCACAAAAGTATTAAGTTATAAATGAATAGATAATATAATACTAAAAATACTGATACTAAATTATGTTACAAGCTTTTAAATAAGTTTGTGCTTCTATAATTTTATAAAATACTTCATTTTTACGGTATTTAAATAGGTGATTTATCATATTTACATATTCGATTTACAGTACTTTTGTGCATGTGTTACAGTACCACATTGCACTGTAAAGCATGTGCAATTATGCAGTTTGTAGGCATGTAAGTTTTCCGTTGTTTACATATACAGATTCCATTATTTATACATGCAGATTGCATTATTTATAAATGCATATTGTATTATTTACATACACATTTTACCAGAATTATAAACGCATTTAACAGTATACAGTAAAACCTCCCTACAACGATGTCCGATATAACGATAAATCCCTCTACAACGATAATTTTTCTCAGTCCGTATAATAGTGTTGTAGAGAGGTTTTACTGTATAATGAACCCTCCCTATAACAATAACTCTGTCTACAACGATAATTTTTCTCGGTCCGTATAATATTGTTGTGGAGAGGTTTTACTGTAGTTGCATACACATCATACACTATATGCATATATATTTATTTTTACGTTAATCATATGGTTTATTAGAGGGTTTATACAGGTATTGTTTATACAGGGTATGCACAAAATCTGACCTCGGGTCATTTTTTTTTTCTGAACCGGTTGAGTAGATGGAAAAATCGGCGAACACGTATCCCATTATTTTTGGGGGCACATGTTTTGAGCGAAATTTTTTTTTGTATGTGGGGGTAGGGGGCTGGGGTCAAATCAAAAATTTAAAATAAAAAGGTATGTCAAGTTGCATGTCATTCGAAAAGTGTGACCAAAAACTATTACTAACATTTTTCCCAGGTCTATACCCCGAACCAGTCTTGAATGGGAAGAGATGAAAGTTTAAGTATGAAATCCCTTTGATTAATATTATCCCCACACATTGGTAATTAAAATCCCGTTGTAAGATATTATTACCCTTCACAGGGATAACACAATTGCCAAATAATGGTCAACACAGAAAAGCCTCCGGGGCGAGATTTTTGTGAGTTTTCGTGGGGGAATTTATTATACAATAATTTTTGCCACCCACGTTTATGTAGCTCAAACTAGAGCTTTTTTTTTATATTTGGAGAAAAAAATATCTTACATCTTAATATACAGGGAAAAATGAGTTTGTTATGGTCCTCGTTCGTCTAGCAGTCCAAGACACCGCGGGCTAAACGGAGGGACCCTGGTTCGAATCGAGGACGGCGTCTCTTTTTCTCCAAATAGAAAAAAGCTCTAGTTTGAGCTATAATATATACGTGGGTGGCAGAAATTATTGTATAAACCGTTATGTGCTTGCTTTTGTAGAGACTGTACATCTGCGCATATATAGATGCAAAGGAAATCTTATAAGAGAGGGACAGGAGAAATCTACACTGCCCCAATAGGATCAAATTCCTATTCAAATTACACGGCGTACTACTAGATTGAACTTTATATCAATAACTGCTCAAAATGCGCATCATTCACCTCCTGATAGTAAAATAAACGATTTTCATCATCAAATAATTGGGACTGTAGAATCAATGAAGAACTTGCGTATAATTTTTCCACCAATGGGGTAAGTACTGTTCCCCCCCCCCCCATGCCTTGACATAACATGGTACATCAGGGGCGATTCGCTTGCAGCCCGCCAGCTTAGAAAAAAATACAAATTTTTTCACACAAAAATAACACCACTTGCTCCCTCTGGATCTTAAATTTATGTATTTTATTCTGTTCACATTTTTAAGTTTCTCAATAGATGTCTTAGAATTCTAAACAACTAAAGTAATACGCGGTCTTCCCTCAGTCGTGTTTTACTTCAGTTTTCTAGCGTATATGGGCATTAGGAGTAGTTTTATTGATTTGCAGTGCAACGACTCAACTTAGGACCCGTTGAATTCTATTCTAAATATGTCGATAAGAACATCCTCTCAACTATCCAACCACATGCTCTGAAAATAAATCACTATTCGGGCGCACATACATCTGCGAACAGCTTTTTTCAGGAATAAAGTTAGTAAACTCAAAAGTTGGGACCAGAATAACTGATGGCCGCCTTGAAAACTCTTAGGGTTGCATCAAAAATAAGACCTGATATTGACAGGTTTGTTAATAATAAGCAGTGCCAAAAATCACACTGAATAATTTGATTTTACTATATATATTAACAAAAAAATATTTTACATTGCAATATATGCATATATTCATTCCCAGGGGCGGATCCAGGAAATTATTTCGGGTGGATGCGCAAAACGAATATAGAGACTTAAGAAAAAACGGTAACCAAAGCGGATCCCGGAGAGGGGGCTGTCTCCTGCTTCCCCCCCAAACTCACTTTTGTTCAGTACCAATATTGCTTGTACAGTATTGTGGCCCAAAAGCCAACGAAACTAAAAAAATTGGCCCTTGGACTGAAAAAGGTTGAAGACCCCTACTGTACACTCCACCGCATTAGGCAACTCCCGTCGCCTGTGTGTCTCCAGTGTCAGGAAGGTGCTGACGAAACACTGGAACACATTCTCTTGCGGTGTCCGGCCTACGGCTACCTCAGGGAGGAGCTCCTTCTCGCCCGCCGCCGATTGCGCCTTGGCCCCATCACCAGGTCTATCCGACCTCTTGGATCGTTAAATGACGACTTTACGTGAACGTGCATCTTTGAATGCCGTGTTGGTCAGCAATCCATCTCCCCCTCAGCCGCCTCGGCGGCTGATTACGCTGTTCAAGCGTCCTGTCTGGGATTACAGCGCCGCCCCCCGCGGCCACCCTTCCCAATGAAACCCTTGCACAATCCTCCTCCTCCCCTGCTGTACATAGACATAGTTGCAATCTCCGTGAAGGGCGTCCGACAATCTAAAGCAAAGATCGCCAACCTGTTTTGTGTAATGTGACAAACACAGCCGCCGCATTTGTGCAAATTTCAATTTCAGCCCCCCCCCCCTCCATAAAATGGAATTTATAAATTGAAATGAAATTAATTTCAAGAAATTTTTATTTTTTTAGTGCGCAGATACATTTTATACCTCGCACCCTCAATCCAAGCCTGCGTACCACATGTCAGTAGCGTAGCAGTTTAAAACTCATGGGCTCAAGCGCCTTTAAATTAGATTTCGTGATGCGGCCTACGAGAAAATAGAGTATCTTGATATCTAATTGTGGGGAGGGAGCTTGAGCCTCTTGAGAAACTCCCTTTCCTCTGTCATTGACTCATGTAGTGGTGGTATGTCAAGGCAAAGCATCTAATTCGTGATTTTTGCTCATTTTTTATCGCCTTACTCTTTATTTTAAGATGTGCAATCTTTGCAGCAAAGCTTTACTTCATGAATTGTATAAAAATTTATTATCATTTATTGAATTATTTGTCTCAATGAATTTAATTTTTTATGCATATAGTACTAAGGGATTCGAATGCATTGTACCAAAAAACATTATTTATCCTCTTGAAATGGCGCTCCTCCCAATCAGGCGCCTTTGTACGAAGCATAACCTACACACGTGCACGCGGGTATCCTGATGCCAAAGCAACATTGCAGATTTATTCCACGTGCCAGCGGAATCACTCAAAGTGCACGGCGTGCCACATCAAATTATGACTTTGTTGCTATCCACTGATTAATACAAGTCGATCCTTTGATATGTTTCTAATTTCTTAAAAGAATTGCTTTTCTTGAAAATGACTATCTTGTTTTATTTTAAGGGACAACTTCTCAACTTACAGTATTTTCGTAGATGCTTCCTTGTATTTCTACACATACTTTAGAACGGTTGTATGCCCACTTTTAACAGTATTTGCATGCGCACTTTGCAGTAGTAGTAATTTTTTAAACATAGGTACATCTCGTTTTGAAATGTGAAGTCTCATTGGTGAGTATAAAAATTTGCGTTTTTATACACACCAATGAGAAAAAGAATAGGTTTCAGATCCAAGTGATTTATTGAAATTTACTCTCGTCGCAAATGCGAATGTAAGCCATTGGTTGAAGAGACATTATGAAGTCTTGAGGCATAAAACAACTATGTCGATTATCTGTCAATGAAGATACACGATATCGTATCAATTGCTATTCGTTTCTAAATGTGGCTTTTGCGATTAATGGTTTTTGACCGCTCACTTCCATGTCTGAGAGAAAATATGCATGAGATGCTCAAGTCCTTTTTTAAAAAGAAAGAGGTCACAAGCCGCACCGAATATGTATTTTTATACGATGCCATTTGATAACGGTTTACTCTGCTAGGGCACCATTTTTATATCGTACACGTTTTGGCAATAAAAATGGATAAGAATGGAAACATACCTATAACACCTGAAATAGTACGTTTCTCGGACATTTATGTATTTGCTCAGAAAGCTTTTACAACCATGTTATTTTCCCGCATAATATATATTTCCATTGTTCGACAACTCGAAAATTTTTTTTCATGAATTCTCGGTTTTTCCAACTTCAATATTTTCACAAAAGGCAAGACCATTTTATTTTCACAACGCGGAAAAAAAGTATTTGCTTTTCATTCCGCTACAACCCACTTTCTTCAAAACCATTTTAGTTACGGTTATGGCGTGGTTATGACTTTGTCAACAGCAAATCAAAACTAACGTGTCGTCGATTCGACTCCGCTTTGGGCGAAAAGCTTGAAGATCTTAGATTACTCTACTCACGAGGTGCTATCGATATTCCGTAAGTTCCGACTACGATATGAAATTGATTATTCATATCGATATTCTTTACACTATCCCTATTTTAAATGATAGAGTTTCGAGGATAAAAATAGCCATGGGTATACGATAATGGATGTTTTAACTTTTTTCTATATTCCAGTCCAAATAGTGCTCAATTTTTTTTTATATCATATTAATCTATATCATATTTTATGATATCATACATGCATGATGAATTTTTCTACTAGTGCACGTCTGTCTAATCGCATTAGCTATTCACGTGGCAAAGTAAATAATTAATATCAAGTTTAGATAAACGTCTGTTAAGCAAACGTAAGTTGAAGCAACAAAATATATAATTCGGTGGCAAAGAAAACGCGATGACAAAATTCATCTTCCTAATTCCAGAGTATAGGTTGAGATACAACAGACCGAAATCCAAATCAGGCAAGTCGACTTGACAAAAATATTGGGCAGCCTCCTTAAATGGAAGAATCCACGTGTGTGTAGTAGCCTAACAATTTAAAAGTCACGGGGGAAGTAGGGAGGCTCAAGTGGCTATTTGTATGCGGTGGCTAAAGCGCCTTTAAAGGGGGAAGATTTTATGATTCGGGCTATGATAAAATGTGTTTTGATATCCAATGGGGGGGCTTGAGCTCTTAAATCCCTCCCTTTCCTACGTTAATGTGTGTGTGCATACTCAGGGGCGGACAAAGATATTCATTTTTGGGGGAATCAAGGACAGAATTTGCCATAGTCTTGGAATAACACCCTTCATTTTTCATGCAAGTTGGAATTTTTTACAGTGAAAAAATATATTTTTGGGATGGATCTTTAACCCTGAGACATCCTCTGTGTCCGCGCTTGTGTACACTCAAGTATGACAACCAGCGCCGTTAACTCGGGTTCGACTCCCAATGGTGCAAAGAACGCTTACTCAGAGATCTCATAAAGATCGCACTGCTCACTGTAGTCCGGGGTTTGGTTCCCTAGGCCTTAAGAGGTTCGGATTCCTCGGAAAACAGTAGGTCCCGGCGCAGCATGACCATTGTAGTCCTTGAGCCGTAAAACCACAAACAAACAAATAAACAATGCTGAATGGGCTTGTTCTAATCAAACACCTTGGAACCTTTTCCCCTATTTGTGTTTACCTCTTAAGCTAATCAAGCCCGTACCTCTCTCTGCCTTTGACTGAATACGAAGTGAACTTGTCTCATTCTTTTGAGGACAAAATACCTGCGGTGGCGCAGTGTGGTAACGCGTTCTCCTATTGCGCGGCTAATCCGGGTTCGACTCCCAGCAGTGCAAAAAGAACGCTTACTCAGAGATCTCATAAAGATCGCACTGCTCACTGTAGTCCGGGGTTTGGTTCCCTAGGCCTTAAGAGGTTCGGATTCCTCGGAAAACAGTAGGTCCCGGCGCAGCACAACCATTCTTGTCCTTGAGCCCTAAAATCACAACGAAACACCTCCACGTTTTATTCTTTTCTTGCTTTATATGCATGTTTATTTTGCAATCATTTACAGTATTTTGTAATTAGAGTTCAGTTTTGCATTATCGTATTCAAACATTCGATTTTTTAGTATTTTTTTTTTCTGAACATGTATGTGCCAACAATGCCATTTTCAAAATTTTACGCTGTTCACCAAGAATTTAAAATTAATTCTCTTTTATAGCTTTAAAACCCCAGGGGTGAATGTCTTTAAAACCGAACTTGAATATATTTTATATAATGCTACGTCAGTTTTACACTTACTTCACAGTGATTTACTTTTTATTACTCTACTTACTTTTACTTACAATTATGGGTAATATAATGTACATAATTTGTTCATTTATTGAGTGAGTTGTCCCTCTCTGAACAAAGCAGAGGGCCCAGCGATGGCGCAGTGGTAACACGTTGCGTGTCGATATCCCGAATTCGGATCCCAATGATGCCAAAAAGAAAAAAAACTCTTACCAACTGCTCACTGTTGTCTGTGGGGGGGTTCCCTAGGCGTTCAGAAGTTTGGATTCCTCAGGAAAATATAGGTCCAGGCGCAGCATGACCACTGCTATCATTGCGCCGTAAACTTCCTAAAAAAAAGGGACATAGCAATATTCTTCGTGTTCGGTTTTCGTGTTCGATCTTTCAACCGAAAGGTTCGAGAAGAAAAGAATTCTAAATGTTTCCAATTCTTTAGCCCCGAGCTTCAAAATTTGTGAAATATTGGTATAATCTCCAGCTTCGACGACAGAATATTATTGAGATTGCAAAATCGATGCATTCTACACATACGAAGCGAACTGCTCTTCGCTGAGTATACGTAGAATAAAAACAAAATTGTTGTAAATTTTTCGGAGTTTTCCATCTACAAGCTCGTTAGAAAATTTTCGCTAATTAGGTATCATGAATTTTCGCGTGAGTAATGGCTCTGGTTATCATCTGCACTTTTAATTCAAGTTTTTATGAATAATATCGGTAATGACACAAGCGTCATACGCATTTTTTCCACCCATATTTCTTTCTGTTAAAAACATGGAGAGTGTCAAAAAGAAATGTTGTTCAGAAATAATTATAGACAGTTTCTATTAAGCAAAACATTCAAGATGATGATTTTAATTTTTAAAATCGTGGGTGAGATAATACATATTAATATATATATTATTAAATTAATATTTTACTTATTAGAAAGTGAGCGTAAATTTTAAAACTAATTAATCAGATTCAAAATTACGGATAAATTAATTAAAAATTGCTGACTCTCTTTGGAATTGGAATCTTAATTAACCTTAAAATTTTAAATTCTCAAACAAATTGATAAATAAAAATTTAATTAACAATAAGTATTAAGGTTGACGAATTGGTAAATAAATTTGACGAAAGTGATTGCATTGTATAATCTTCAAAGCGCATCCGAAATTGTGAATTATCGAGCAGTCACCAAAAGAAAGGCATGAACTTTCAAAATCTAATTAAACTTTTAAAACATTGAGAAGTAATTGGAAAATCTGTCATTTCATTTTTCCAAAATATTTGCCGAACTTTCTCGGAAGTTCAATTTACTCCGGAAACTTCCTCAGTTAGTTTAAAATAAGTGAACTCTAATTTAGATACGGCGTCTTGATCAAACAAAAATATACGATTAGTTTAAAAATTTAACTAATCAGTAATATACTACTTCTGACAATGGAAATACACATGATGAAATAATTGACAACGCATTTAAAAACAGTTAACAACACATTGAAAAACAATTGACAACACATTGAAAAATAGTTGACAATACTTTGAAAAACAGTTGACAACGCATTGAAAAACAGTTGACAACACATTGAAAAACAATTGACAACACGTTGAAAAATAGTTGACAATACTTTGAAAAATAGTTGACAATACTTTGAAAAACAGTTGACAACGCATTGGAAAACAGTTGACAACAAATTTGAAAACAGTTGACAATGCATTAAAAATAATTGCTGGACACTGAAAAACAAACGACAGCACATTATAAAGCAGTTGATAGCACACTGAGAAGCAGTTGGGATCTGTGATAGTTCAGTAATAACGCGTTTGTCTAGAGAGCTGTTATCCAGAGGTCGAACCCCAGCAGTGGGCGAATAAACGCTTAGGGACTAACTGCTCACTGTCATCCGGGGGTTGGTTCTCTAGGCCATAAGAGATTAAAATTCCTCTGTAAACTGTAGGTTCAGGCGCAGCATGACCGTTGTTGTCCCTTACGACGTAAAATTCACAAAGAAAATACTAACAACGAAAGCAATTAACAACACATTAAAAAGTAATCAATAAATTGTTTCACGTAGACTTTCATAGCATATTACGGTAAGAAATCTTGTTTCAGAAAACACTCTTCGTATTAGAAAACGATTTTTGAACACTAAAAAATGTTTTCTAATACGCAATTTGTTTTCTGAAAATTGTTTTCTTCCTAATTTAATAAATTCTAATGTTGCCAAACGTTAGTTTCTAAATTTTCAGAAATGATTATTAAAAGAACAACGCATGAATTTTAAACTTCTAATAAAATATGAAAATATTTATTTGCGCTGCTAGACGTAATTATTGATTATTCATTAATAATGTTAATTTTTATGCGACTTGTACAGTTAATCACTACTGCAAGATACGGTTAAAATTAAGTCAAAACATCATGGGACGTGCCGAAATAAGGAAAACTTACCAATGAATTGAGAAACTCATCGTAATGCTACCCTGATAGAATTTTATCATGCACTAACAAAACAGATACATTTTTTCTTTTATCTATAATCAGTTCGAATCGATAAATTCACACTTCATTTGTTTGCATCAAATTTAATATCGGCTTTGCCTTGGGGGGAAAATATAAGGCAAATATCTGTGTACTAGCAAGATATGGAAGAGCTTCAGGGAAAAATTCAGACTTGAATTTAATATAGTTTAACCTTAACTATAACAGTTTTAGACGAATTAATTATTTTAATATTGCCTTCAAATTACATTCTATTAACTTCGATTACTCCAATTTCTATAATCTTTGTTTTCTAAGGTCTCTGCAGATTAAGATATTGTAAATACTTAGTTTTCGAATTAAGAAAGGTCCAATAATAATAATAATAATGCTTTAATGGGACATTTCGGTTCGCTTTTGCGAACGAACCATCTTCAGAAAATTATTTAGTCATACTTCAGCAGTGGCAGTGGGGACTGATGGAATCTTATTTGTTCGGGGTTCAAATATTTCGGGAAATCGCCAAAGTGTCCCATTTGTTTGACGGATACCAACGAAAAACGAGCCAATGAAAACACCAAAGTAGGAAAATGAGAGCTATGAAATATAAAACACATTTCTTTTTAAACACATTGATAAAACACATTGTTCGGTGAATATTGCCGACTTCCATATTTTTATAGTTTAAATATTTTTCGTTCTCCGAAAGTTTTGATTTGGACTACCGTAGAATTCTACGATTTTATTTACTCCTGAAGAAAAAGGTGGACTGTGTGTAGGCTGGGCTTGAATGGCCGATCTTCAGAGTTCCTATCTGTACTTTGAATATATTGGTTTGATACATAGTCGTGGCATGACAATTCCCTTATAAATCATATGTTTTGCATTCGAAAAAAAGGAATGTTATCAATCGTAGTGGCAGCATATACAATATGTCCACTAGCAATCCATATCTCATCGGTTGGACTCCACAACATGGCATATCTTTCTCTTTTTAGACCCAACAATGCAATAATTTATTTAAATTAAATTAAATTAATTGATGACCCAATGGATGATTGAAATATCCCAAATTTTAACTTTATCCGTCAAATAGATCAAATATGGTTAAGGGTAAAAGTTACTGAAATGGACCTGTTTTGGATTATCGTGATTTACAAAATTGACCGTAACTTTTTCTGTTTTTAACCTATAAAAGTAAAATAGATTTCATTTGAAAGATTTTTTAAAGATTTTTCTAAATATGTAACAAAAGTAAGTATTATAAGCAGAATTATTTTAAATAA
>QLNU02015270.1:8581398-8613039 GCA_006491805.2 Dysdera silvatica | reverse complement strand
AAAATGTCGGAGTGACGGAAAATTTACAAGTTGGCTGTGACTTAATTGAAATTTCTACCCGACTTTATTAAAAAGTCGATTATATACGTTGCTGGCTGACAGCAGTTTTTAAAGACGTAAATTTTCACTTATCCGCGCCTATAAAATTTTCATGAACTTTAAAATTTACTTAAATGGCCAATAAATTAATACTTCGGCTAGAAATTTAAAAATTTTTTAACTCTTCCACATTTTAAGGGGAAGATGTAAATTGCATATTAATATCAAGTTTGATGGATTACGTAAAAGTGAAATTTTGGTGAGTATTTTTTATAATTTTCCTGCTAAATTTTGCATATTCTACTAAAAATAGCTGATTTCGTATTTAATGTATTATCGTTGAAGTTCATTTTTCTCACTCATAAAATATCACACTTTCAAAGAATGATTATAAAATCCCATAAACTGCTTTTTAAATTTTGACTTAAGGTAAACTCGTCTAAATAACAGATTTCGACCAAAATTTGCATTTTTAATTTATGTTCACTTTTTCAATATGCACATCCCTAGCTATGAGAAACAGTTTATGATATGTTGATTAGAAGTTGAGGTACGATAGTTTTTTCAATAGGTGGGTGACCGGAAATAACGTTAAGTTGAAAACTTCAAATGCGATTTCTGAAGAATTTTATTTTCCAAGATTTGCCTTCCGCCAGACGTGATAACTGAAAAAGTTTTTAATAGAATTATGTGAAATTTTTCACCTAGTTTTTCTGGGTTATTATGTACAGAATAGATCACAAGTTTAAAAAATTTCAAGAGAACTCGTGATACCACTTTTTCTTTGAGAGTGTATGTTTTTTTCCCTAATTTCAGTAGGTCAGCTAACATTTCTTCGTATATCTCACCAATGATTCAAAATTGTCTGATTATCCTAGTTCACGGTATGCATATTAAT
Organism: Dysdera silvatica; assembly: GCA_006491805.2. Taxonomy (NCBI): domain Eukaryota; kingdom Metazoa; phylum Arthropoda; class Arachnida; order Araneae; family Dysderidae; genus Dysdera; species Dysdera silvatica. The sequence goes on along the minus strand of QLNU02015270.1, from coordinate 8,612,102 downwards.
TGTATATATAAAAAATAAATCAAAAAATAGTTCTCTATCTTAAAAATTGTTTTAGTTATGATGTTTACCTTATTTGTTAATTTCGGGCTAAAATTTCCAGGTTTGGTTTTTTGCACGTATTTTTCAAAATAAGTTAATTTTGTACATTTTATCGATGAATGTACCTTAGTTGCAATACAATATATTATAAAATGTAATAGATTAGGAAATACAATATTTATTTCAAAAAAGCCCCCCGAACGAGGTCGATTACCTTAAATAATAAAATGAATATTTTGAATGTGATTGTAATTTCTTTGATAAAATTTAAAGATGTAAAAAAATTATGTCTACTCATTTCATTAACATTTTTAAAATGAGAAGTATCTCTTCAATCCAAAGAGTTGGTTAAGTGCTGACTTTAATGCATCGAATATATATACAGTGAAAATCGGTTATAACGGCCAACTTCATATAATGACAGGATATATATATGTTATAACGGTATCGACTATAATGACGAAACCTGCTATAACGACGGCGATTTTGTCCCAAGTAGGGAAATCCGTATCGGATATAACGACGCGACTTGACAATCATTCATCGGAACAACGTGAGTTTTATACAATGTAGGGTCACAATGTTCCGTTCAAATAAAAGGAGAAGTCAACAACGTTCTGTTCAAATAAAAGGAGAAGTCAACAACGTTCTGTTCAAATAAAAGGAGAAGTCGTATTGTTCGATCAAGTGACCTGAATTTCGTTTTTCTTCAAACCGCTAACACTAAATTCCTAGCAAAGGTGGTGTACATATCCTTTGCAATGCACGCGCGAGAGCTATTGCTTCCACGAATTATCAATTACAACGCATTCCTTTCCTTCCACATAGCAACCAAAGCAACTAAAAGTTGTAGCGCCAGATTGCCCCTGTTGCAACAGTTAATAAACACATAAACAAAACTATCTACACATGCCGAATCGTTCGTTCATTATATTTGCACCATGAGATGCCAATATATGTTAAGGCTTCTTTAAATTTTATTGAAAACAATTCAGAAGACCAAATTTAAAAAAAGTATGTGAGAAAGCAAACGAAAATTACCGATTTTTTCGGTCATTAACATTATGAAGATAATATTATACTTATTCCTCGAAAAAGAAGAAATTTTACTCAAGTTTTTATTTCAGTTTGTTTTGCTTTTTACAATATACCTTATTTGAGTTTTTTCGTTCAAAATTCATTATACAGGTATATTTGTGTGCCATTAATATACTCGTATTTTAATATATACAGTAATTAAATTCATTATAATTAAGTATATTTTTATTTAATTTTGAAACCGAAAAGTTTTTATACTTTTTGCTATCAAAATGATCTACAAAACTCTAAAGTGTGTTATTGTACCATGGTTTTAAAAAGATATCGTTTATAACGACTATCGGTTATAACGACCGAATTTTCACGGTCCCTTGGAGGTCATTACAACTGATTTTCACTGTATATTGAATTATTTTGTATTTCTGAAATTGTTTGATATACTTTTTGCACATGGTTTTATGTGTGTTTCGCCAACCATTTTACTTTGCTTTTAAGTATTGTTTTAGGCACTTCTTTAGGTTCTTTCTATATATTCTTTTATGATTTCGTATCATTTTATTTAGACGAAATTTTTTCTTCGTTTCTTAAGAGAGATAGCCCTTTTTATCTCTTTCCTTTTCCCGAGAATGAATTCTCCTCTTATCTTTATGAATCCCTTAGTTGGAATAACTCACATTGCATTGGGTCACTTCAACAAGCTCTACACTTTCATACCCAATTTTTTGCACTGATAAGACATCACATAAAGCAACAAACAGGCTTACAGTGACCCAAAAGTAGCGCGTTCATCCAATGTGTCGTTAGCTTAGGTTCTATTTATAAAGTAGCCTAAAACTCGCAGTTTTTTCTATCGGCTATAAACTAGTGGAGTTTGGTTCTCTGTAGAGCAGAAGTTCGGAAAACTCAAAAATACTTATAATGGCGATTGCTCGCTTAAAAATGTGGGCCCCTCCCTTTCTCTTTTTGTCTTATAAATGGTATTTAACTTCGACATTTCAATTTAGTGCTCATATAAAACGGATTTTTTGGAAGGCTAAGAAGTTTATGAGAACCAATTTAGTAGACAGAAGTGGGACATCCTGGGAAAAAGTATCTTGATGGATTGAAAAAGGATCCGAGAAGAACGGAATTAAGAGAATGGCAAAGAAAGGTTTTCGGTAGAAGAGAATGGGCGACAGTGTATAAGATGGTCTAGGTCCTTCACGGACTTTATCGCCTAAGGACATGGTAATAATCAGGATAGAATTGTTTTACATCTTCTTCATTGACATTTAGCTTTCTGTTATCGCTCTTGGCTTTTGTACAACCTTCACATAGAGTTAGCCTTCTTATGTTCGGATCCTGAGACCTGCGTTGGTCACGCAAGCAGTGTTAGTAAGCACTGTAGTAAACGTAAACAACCAATTTGGAAATTTTGTGTTAACCCTACGAAGTGTCATGGTGTCCCATAAAACCTTAAATTTGGAGGAAAAAGTGTCATTCCTTCCCTGGTGGTCGAACGGTTAAGACCGGGCTGTCCTCAAAGAGTAAGAGTTGTGTGCCCCGCGTACTCTCAAGATCTCAATAAAGTTTTTGTATTTGCTGGTTTTTGGGCAACTTTCAACAAAGTTCAGCTTGTTTTTATAATGAGGAAAAACTCCTGAACTCCCAAGCCACAAAACAATATCCTAAATATGACCAGAAGAAGAATGAAAACTTATGAAAGTGGCAACAACCACCTTGGGCTTGGATATACGGTAGACGACCAGTCAAATGACAGTCAGCTCGGCGCTGTGACGTCACCAAGTCCAGTTACCCCGCAATTTCAATACTCCTTAATTAAGACAACACTGCATACTCTCAACAATTTTCTTCAGGACAGCCCTGGATTAAGGCACTCCTGTACCAACAGAGAGTTCCCAATTCGACTCTGAGTCGGGGCGATTACTTTATTATTCCATATATGAAGTTCTGGTTTAAGCTAATAACGTGGGTGTCAAAAATTATTAAACCTAAGATAACACATCGGGCCCTGTAGTTGTAACGCGTTCTATTAGCTGCGGTTATCCCGAGTTCGACTCTCAACTGCGCCAAAAAAAAATTTTAGCGATGAACTGCCCACCGTAGTCCGGAGGTTGGTTCCCTAGTCCTTAAGAGGTTCGGATTCGTCAGAAAAACTGTTGTCCTGACGCCATAAAACTCAAATAATAATAAATCTTATATAATAAATCGTAAACAACTAATCAACTACCACAAAATACTGGTGCTGCGCCAGATGACTGGAGTAGTTTAATAATTGAAAGGCAGATAACAATTTTTCGAGCCTGTTTGATAGTCAGGACTATTTTTTCTATGCATCAGGCCCCCTTTTCGTCTTGATGAGTCCTTCTAACCGAATAACACTAAAAGTGATGTAGGGATAAGGAAGCGGATGCAAAGTTCCCACATCTTACATATCTACCAGATAAAATAACAGATAGCAAATAAAATCCGGATAAAACTGGACTACTCGAAAGGATTTCTGGACGAAGTCTCGATAAAAGTATGCATAAATCCCCCTTTAAACCGGCTTATTTTTTCGGATGCATGATATTTTAGTCAGGGAATGCCATATATATATATTCAGTTTATGAAATATGTATTCTTTAAAAAAATGAAATATTCAATTCGGAAAATTTTAAACCTGGTTTAAATTTAGTTTAGTGATAATGACGAAAAGTTTAAAAGTATGTAAAATTTTAAGTTTAAAGTACATACGTAAAATTTTAAGTTTAAAGTACATATGTAATTTTATACGTTTAAAATAATAATAATGATAGTGTATAAAAGGAATTTGCAATTTTATAGCGATTTTCTTCGTGAATTTGATTCATTTACTCTTTTCGACAACAAGTAACTGTACGCTTCCAACCAGACGCAAAAGTAATAACGCCTTATGTGTATTATTTAATATAATTATGTACTTCTATTTTTCTTATATTCTCAGATACATAATTTTCTCGAGATTTGAAGAGACGTAAAATTCGTATTTTTAATACTTCATAAATTTCACAACTTGTCATTTCTCTGATATATATATATATAAGTGGCCCGAAAAGGGGAATATGTGACTATAGATTAAAATAGCTTTCTTTGACACAAAACCTTCTTCAGAAATTTAGCTTATACAACTAGCTTATTTTTAAAGGCTTCTGCTACTAATTAATTCATTACTTAAAATAACATACTCAATTACGTAATTAATTTCAAAATTGTCATTTTTAAATTAATTACGTAATTAATTTCAAAATTGTCATTTTTAATTTTCAATATTTTTAGGCTTACCTAAAAGTATGCCCTGGTATTATATAACATTGTTTGTGAGGTAAATACTTACAATTTCCCAACAAGTACGTGATAGTATTTAAAGAAAAAATATTTTAAGATTATTTATGGAAATTTTGTTTTGTGTCAACCCAAATTTTGCATCTAAATAACATTATTCTTCGATTATATATATATATATACACACTGAAGTGCCAGAAAAACTGATACAGTCGTGCGTATGCAAATAACGGAGCTTTGCAACCAATCAGTGTAACGCGATGCTGTCGGCAGCGCCTATATAAGACAAGAGATGTCTGGCAAAGCTGTTAGATCGGTTCTTGCCGCTACAATGGCAGGTTATCAAGATTTAAGTGATTTTGAACGTGGCGTTATAGTCGGCACAAGAGAGATGGGACATAGCATCTCCGAGATAGCGACAAAATTTGGATTTTCGCGTACGACCATTTCACGGGTATACCGTGAATATCAGGAATCCGGTAAAACATCAAATCTCCGACAGCGGTGTGGCCGGAAAAAGACCTTGAAAGAACGGGACCTTCGACGACTGACGAGAATCGTTAAACGAGATAGACGTGCAACACTTCCTCAAATTGCCGCGGATTTCAATGCTGGGGCATCAACAAGTGTCAGCGTGCGAACTGTTCAACGAACCATCATTGATATGGGCTTTCGGAGCCGAAGGCCCACTCGTGTACCATTGTTGACTGCACGGCACAAAGCTTTACGCCTCGTCTGGGTCCGCCAACACCGCCATTGGACTGTTGATGACTGGAAACACGTTGCCTGGTCTGACGAGTCTCGTTTCCAATTGCATCAGGCGGATGGACGTGTACGGGTATGGAGACAACCTCATGAATCCATGGACCCTACATGTCAACAGGGGACTGTTCAAGCTGGTGGAGCTTCTGTGATGGTATGGGGCGTGTGCAGTTGGCGTGATATGGGACCCCTGATACGTCTAGAGACAACTCTGACAGGTGACAGGTACGTAAGCATCATGTCTGATCACCTACACCCATTCATGTCCATTGTGCATTCCGACGGACTTGGACAATTTCAGCATGATAATGCGACACCCCACACATCGAGAGTTGCTACCGAGTGGCTCCAGGAACACTCTTCTGACTTTAGACACTTCCATTGGCAACCTAAATCGCCAGACATGAACATTATCGAGCATATCTGGGATGCCTTGCAACGTGCTGTTCAGAAGAGATCTCCAACACCTCGCACTCCTATGGATTTGTGGACTGCCCTGCAGGATTCCTGGTGTGAATTGTCTCCAGGATACCTTCAGACATTAGTCGAGTCCATGCCACGTCGTGTTGCGGCACTTTGGCATGCGCACGGAGGGGGGCTGCACGATATTAGGTAGGTGTACCAATTTTTCTGGCACTTCAGTGTATATTACTTTTTAATTTATATTTTTATAGGTATATTTGTTGAGATAATGTAAAAACCATACTCGTTTATGAGTAGTCGAAACTACAGCTTTCCAACGCGTTCGCAAATTTAGCAAATACTATTTCGGAAATTTTTAACTGTACCCTATTGGCTCTCTGGGCAAGTTCTCTGATTGGTTTGTGCAGCATCTATCATAAATGTATTTAAACTCAACACAAGCTGAATGAAAAAGGCCTTTAAGGTCCTATACCCCAAACACACAATCAATGCAGAAACAAAGCAGCCAATCGCTGCAGTATTTGGCAAAATCTATGTCTTGCAAACCTGAATGAAACTAGCTTTGTTTTGTTTGGCTTGACATAGCTGAGCCAGCCCGAATTAGCTTGCTTTTTCGTGTTTTCCACATCGTACGTATGCTTAAATAAAAACATTGTTTTTCTTATTTCACATGATATCTTTATTAATGACGAATCATATTTTTCATTAACAATAATATTGATTTGAAAATCATACATAAATGTGAGAGAAAAAGTACAAGACCACAGTTATAATAGAGTTCCGCTCTGTGTACGTATTAGCACGTTTCGATCTAATGCGAAAAAGTTGGCCGCGTATGACTGCCATACTGTTAAGCGCACACGATTTAAATAAGTTCATATCTTCACATGAGTTATTCGAAAATATCTTTTTCGATCCTAACCCAGAAATATTTTTTTACGTTACCGTGTGGTTTATTTTGGTTAATTAATTAATTCATTTACTCAGTCGCTTAACTCTCAAACCAATGAATAGCTAACGCTACAATGCCTTGAAAATTTATTCTACGCCTATTATTTATTGAAAATCTATATTCATGATTTAATTGGCTGCCAACTGCGAGTTTCATACAGGAGGCAGCTTTAATCTGTAGACAATCTTATACGGCTCACATAAATGGAAGGCGATGCGTGATAAAGGCTAGCCGTACATTACTTGACGATCTGGTATTGCGATATGGGGTCTCTGTATTTTTATGACGTCATCGGATGGTTGAATTCAATAGACATGGACCATAAACTAATGTTGTAAAACTTTAGCACCACTTTTATTAGCCTGTGTTGTTGCTGTCCTGTCGTTCAAAAAATCAATTTTCTGGCTTGAGCAAAAATTTTAAGGAGAGAAGAAAAAGAAGAGAAAAGATGAAAAAAAATTTAATACTATTCTGTTAGTAGAAGGGTCGTTTGAGAAGATTTAAAAGCCGTGTGTGCACCCCAACATTTTTATAAACACCTATGCTGACTAGGATTCGGACCCAAAGTCCAAAACATAATAGTTCCAACCAAAGTCCAATCCATAAAAGTTTCAAACAGAAAAAAGAAAGGAACAGAAAAAGAACGAGCGAAAAATTATGAAAGAAAAGAAAAAAGAGAAATATTGCCGTTACCATACAAAACGTGTACTTTAACTTGTTTGACGTGCAATACGTAAATTCCGTTACATAAATTATAAATTTATCATACTTTACTTAATAATTTGCATTTATTTTTCCGTCCACACTTGCATCTATCGTTATTCTTACACAAAATAATAAAAATATGTTATCAATAAAGAAGACTATGAATCAAATGAACGTTTACAAACTATTTATACACAAACTTTGTCACGCGAGTTATTCAAAGTGTCACTTCGATCTTATGGTAATATTTGTTTGTTTTTGATATCAGTTTCCAGCCATTTTAAAAAATATTTGTTTTCTTAGTATCGTGTTTGCTTACAACGCTCCGATGAGGGTAACTAAAGAATGGTTTCGCATGAGAAATAAACAAAAATTAAGTCTAAAATTTAATTAATGTAATCTTTGTTAGATGAAAAATTAGTTTAATTTGCGTGATTTCTTTGGGGAATATTTTTCTTTCTTTCTTATCCCGAAAGATTATTTTTACCCATTTATTATAGTGTGGAACGAACTGAAATTTCTTAATAGTGTTTTTTGCAATTCCAGATACTATATCGGATCAACAGTGAGAACATGCGAGTGTCCACCCGGCTATGATGGAGCAAGATGCGAGAAAAAGAAAAGCGGAAAACCTTTGTTGGGTACGCAATTTTCTAAAATTTCACTAATCTATCTTTGCTTTACGTTACACTTAATATTCATGATTATTTTATTCATCTAATCAAGAAAACCTTTTCCTTAATAGAAATTCTTCAGACACGTTCTTCCTCACTTTATCCCCAAAAATTTTGTAAAATAAAATTCTACGAGCTTACTTTGTTTTTTTTTTCAAATTATATCTACTTGTAATACTCGGTGTTTTATGTTAAATTTATTATATAATGTGGAGATTTCAGGTAAGAATTAAATAAGGTAACTTCAGTCCTTTATATTTTCTTTAGCATACATAATTATTTCAAGTCGTGATGTTCCAAAAGGTATAAGATTCATATAAAATATTATTTAAGGGTTAATTAGGATATATAGTTATGAGGTGTGCATTTCGTGTGTTTCTACCTGCTCATTTTAATTTCGGGAAAATAATTCTTTAAAAGTATCATTTAACTTTATTTTCTAAAGAATATTTCTCTCTCTCTTTAAAGTTTAAGAGTTTAAGTAAAGCTAATATACCCTTCATAATGCATTTTATCCGATTTACAGGCCTGGAAACCCTTTAATACCAAAGAACTCTTTTTGGAAATTCAAATTCTCCTATATATATAATGGGAATGTTTTAGGTTTGGAAGTATCCATAAGGAGATTAATTAACGTGGCAAACCATGTTACAAATTCTTTCCTTAACACGTTAAATATACGCGTTAAAAAATACCGTTTAGTAATAGTTATAAAACATCAGTTTCATTTTGAACCAATATACGCATTTATATAATGGGGAACCCTAGCCATCAGGGCAAGACAGGTTACGCTTTTTTCCTTTGTAACTGGCGCCACCTAGCCACTGTTTTGCTGTGTGTTTTCGTTTTGGAAAAATACAGAAATGCGTCTAGATGTATGACGTCTCCCATTAATTTGTTACATTTTTATGTGCTTTTGAAGCCTTTTGTTGTAATTTTATATCCAAATTTCTTTCATCCCAGTGGAAAAAGGGGGTGCTATCTGATCCAAACTATAATAATCTTTAGGTAAAATTATATGAATTAAAAGTAATAGACATAGAGAAATAAAGACGGGATACAACCGCTTGATGAAGTAATGCGATAAAATATTCAAGACAACGTAAAGCGGGTAAAATACTTTTACCCGATTAATATACCCTCAGAATAAGAATTTTTATTGTGCATCTGATGATGCCTTTCCTATTGAATATCCGAAAGCCTAGCTTACGTTTTTGATACAGGTATTTTACCCGCTTTACATTATCTTGAACATTTTATTGTATTAGTAATAAACATGTTAGTATGTAATCAACAACAAATTTTTAGGTAGTCAGCTGTATAGCAAAAAGATTATTTATTGCTAAAACTTTACGTTTCGATTCGAGCTGTGCGAATCATCATCAGAAGAGGTTAAATTACATGAAAAACTTTTGAGAAAATTGTAGAATATACGTAAGTTGCGGAAACAGTATAAATACGTTGAAATAAATTATTATGAAATTTTAGAGACGAATATAAAAGCCAAAACAGAAGGAAATGAAATCGAAAAATAAAAACTGACATTTACACGTTACAGTTTTGTTAGAATGGGTAGCCAAGCAACGGGAATGGTTTTTGCATCGTCTCTATTAAAATTATTAGGATGCTTGATGATCCCTATTGCTTCTCTGTATAATCTGGGCCAAAAATTAGTTGATTTTGCGAGAACTTTAGTATGGTCAAAAAGGATTAAATGGTTATTTAAAATTGAATGTTTTGCTATTGCCGATTTTGTTATCTGTTTATTCCTCACGAGGCTTTCATGCTCCCGTTTTATCATGTTAGCATGTGTTGTCGCGCATTACGCCAGGAGCTGCCATTATAGTGGTATGTATATTTAGTGGTATGTGGGAAAATGTAAGTCAAGCTACAAATGTATTAAAAATTCCGTAAGTGAAATCTGAACTATACACTTCACAACTTAACTATTCCAACTAAACTTCACTCAACACCTCTACAGAGCCTATAATTCTAAGTCAATTAGTTTAAATCAATTTTAAATTAATCACAATCGGAATTAAATTAATGGGGTGATCAGAACACAAAATTAATTGTAATCAGTTTGAAATTAATTGGAATTGGAATTAAATTAACTGTAATCAGTTTGAAATAATATTGTTGTTTTATCAGCTACTCGGCTACTCCATTTTACCTCAGGTACTGGGCAAGGCATGAAGCACTTTTTTGTAACTTTTTACAAAAAGTTTAACATTTTTTTACAGGTTTGTAATAAAATTAAATTTTTGTAATATGTGCTACAGCAATATATTAGTATAATAAGCCGACCAAAATAATTCTTTACATTGTCTGTCTGATATAAGAAAAACTAAGTCAAAAGCGTTAAGTTCCCCGCCTTGCTCCCCGATTTCCTTATACGGTGAAATCTTTCTATAACGATACTTTTGTCTATAACGATTTTTATCACGGTCTCGCAAGGTTTCCTATAGTACTAATGGTGATTTGTAGTACAAATGTACTGTGCAATCCTATAGTACTAATGGTGATTTGTAGTACAAATGTACTGTGCAATCCCAGTATATTAATGGTAGGATTTGTAGTACCAAAATGTACTCACTGCAATCCCATAGCAATTAATGGTAATTTTACACTAAATAATTAATGGTAATTTTATACCACACTAATTCTATAATTTTATACTACAAATGTACTAATTGTAATTTTATACTCATAAATATACTAATAATGGTGTTTATATACCACAAATGAACTAACGGTAATTTCTATTTACAAAAATCGTATTAACACGATAACTTCTACCACATAAATGTAATTAACGGTAATTTCACTACAAATGTACTAACGGTAATTTCTACCACACAAATAATTAACGGTAATTTTCACTAATCGCTACAACGGTAATTTCTACCAAAATGTACTCAATCTGCACTTCTACTGCAAACGTGTACCAACGGTAATTTTCACTGCAAATGTACCAATCTTGGGGTAATTTTCTATTACAAATGTATTAATGATAATTTTTTACTACAAATGTACTAACGGTAATTTTGTACTACAAATGTACTAATGATAGTTTTGTACTACAAATGTACTAATGATAATTTTGTAGTTCAGTGGTAATTTCTTTTGAGTGAATTTGTATATAACGATAATTTTGCGCTTTTCACACTTCGATCATATATTGTGTCCATGATTTTTTAAGGCAATACGGCCTTTAAAGATCCATTAATGCAAAAGAACATTGTATACACATATACAGGTGGTTCTGGAATGGAGACAGTAGTTTTTCTTGCTTGAGAACAAATTAGGTTCAACTTGAAATGACTTTCGAAAACACTTCATATTGTCACTGAGCTGAAGCAATAACGCCGCAACTTTTAGTTTCCAATTGGTCATCTACATTCTAAATCTGCAACATTATTTAACGATTTGTTTAACTTAAAAGTTGTTAAAAATAATATTACATATAAATTAAATGTCATATAATATATATATAGATCCACTTCATTTATAACGATATATGTACCCTGTCCATAGAGTATTATAACTGCTTGCCTACCCGCCATATACTATAAGCCGCCATATAGCAGCATCCTAAGTGGTAAATTCTGATTAAAATTCATAATTTTATGATCAAAAATAATTTTTATTCCCATTGTTTCCAATTCTGTAGCTATTTTAAGAATTATGAATAAATTTATCACATATTTATATTGTTAATTATGTTATCTTTATTAATAATAAGTGGTTGCACTTTGATTTCACACGTTCATCTGTCATATTAATATCAACGTCAAATTAATATCATACAAAGCTCATTAATCATCATGTGGTATCTGTGTTCATGATATTACTATTGTTTCCATAATATTTTAATTTTGCTGTGCGTATTTTAGGTGGTTGTTCTGGGGACTCGTGTGATACTTCCTGTGGCTCTGAAGACAATACTTTAAGTGGAAAAACGTGTACAAGGAAGAAAGGTATGCTGTGTCAAAATTTTGCATCCTACACATATTTATTTCCTTTATAGTAGTGCTTCAGCATGACCACTGTTATCTTTGGACCGTAAAATTCAACAAAGCAGGTAACTGATTTAATAGTGGGCATTTCCGCATTGAAAAAAAATATTTTTTTAACAAAGTTCGTCACGTTACGAATTATATACATGGCAGCACTGGGAGGTTATTTTATATTCTATGCAATATATCAGGCACGATGTGTCCCTCCGGCTACTATTCATGGAAATAGTTCAACAAACACTACATGGCGCTACAATCATTCGTCAAGTATCTCTATGGTCTCCAATAAGCATAATTAGGTCGCCATCATATACTTGAGATATACATGTAATTGTTGAACATTCAACAGGTTTAATTTAAATTACTGAATAATTTAAATCGAGGAGGAACTAAAACATCTTTAACATTATTAACTGGCCAGGTGGAGAGGTAAATATTCAGTTCAAATACCTGGACTCGCCATACGTGCCCAGGTGTTTGAAGCAAAATACCAGGGACGAAATTTGAAGTTTACACCGTTTCTATCGTTTGCAGTGTAAACGGTACAAACTTCACACCATCAGTTGACATAAAACGCGATATAAATGAAGACTTGAGCTGAAATAAAAAATGAACGTGTAAAAAGGGTTTAAGACATCCGTTTAAGTAAACTCTCTCACCCACTTACAATTTTAAATTTAGTTTCTGAGAAAAAAAAAATGTTAACTATCATTCGTGGATCATGTTTCGTTAACGATCCCATCTCACTTAAATCAAAAAAATGTGCCCTCTATACATAAACAGGAAGAATACCTTATGACTAATATAAAATTTGAAATCACACTGAGGTTATGCAGTGGTAACGCCAAGCGTGACGTTATTGCGGATTCGACTACCAACTGTCGGGGCGGAGGAGCTTACCGAATCAACTGCTCACTTTAGTTCAAAGATCGTTTCACTAGACTTTAAAATATTGGGTTTCTTCTGGAAAATGTAGGTCTGCTTCCTTACGATGGTGTAGGAGTAACCCATTCGGCCATCGTACCATTATTCCGAGTTCGATTACCAACCATGAAAAAAAAAGTTTCAATTGTAGTTCGAGGGTTGATACGAAAGACCTTAAGATATTTCGATTTCTCGGGAAAATGTAGGTCCACTTCCCTACTATGATGTAAGAGTAACGCATTCGACTATTGCACCATTATTACGGGTTCGACTACCAACCGTGGAAAAAAAAGATTACCAATTCAACTAATCAACGTATGTCGAGGGTTGATTCGCAAAACCGTATAATATTTGGATTTCTCGAGAAATGTAGGTCTACTTCCTTATGATGGTGTAGGAGTAACGCATTGGGCTATCACATCATTATTCCGGGTTCGACTACCAACCGTGAAAAAAAGCGATTCAATTGTAGTTCAAAGGTTTATTCTCAAGACTTTAATGTATTCGGATTTCTCGAGAAAATGTAGGTTCACTTCCTTACAGTTGTGTAGGAGTAACGAACGCATTCTGCTATCGTACCAGTATTCCTGGTTCGACTACCAACCGCAAAAAAAAAAAAGATTACCGATTCAACTGCTCATTGTAGTTCAAGGGTTGATTCGCAAGACCTTAAGGTATTTGGATTTCTAGAGAAAATGTAGGTCCACTTCCCTACTGTGGTGTAAGGGTAACGCATTCATTGCCATTAATCCGAGTTCGCAGCTTGGCCTTTGCTATCCTTGCGCCATAAAAGCCTAAACAAGCAAACAAAATTTGCAACAACAGCGTAAGAAGATTAGTTTTAGTTTCTGTCTTTGTAAAAGTTTGAGATACCCTGATAAGTCTTTCCATTTTTGTATAAGATTTTGCATTAAAAAAAACGAAAAAATAGATTACGAAATCGTTTAAAAATGTGATAGATAACAGCAAGGGAATAGGTTGCAACGGAATTGATAACCACATGTTATTGAAAAGCTTATCAGCAATTAACAGAAATCTTTTAATGGTTTCATAAGAAACCTTTAAATAAAATTATTTATTAAAAAAAATATTTGTATGTTATTTTAATTTCGCAGAAAACGAATTTTCCTTCGTAAAATTTGCAAATCGAGATACAATCTAGCTTCACTTGAACGATATCCAATTTAACCATTTCCTCAATTAAACGAGCATTTCTATTGGTCCGGACTGAGTAATATTGAATCCAGTACTACATCAAACTCGACGTAACGCTTGCTTTCCTCAATTTAAGGGTAATGTGTCGTCATTAGCCTGTAGCTGCAAGTAGAATTTCGGTTAGAAAGTTTTGATTCTTTCACACCACATCTATTCTATCGTTATTTTATCTTTTTAAAGGTTATGTTCCACTTGTGCGGATGTATCATTTGCAGGCAGAGCAAATAAATACCACGCCAAAGGAAATTTCAGCGAGAATTTGTAAATTTATAAAATCTTGTAGAATATGTCGATGAAGCTTGACATTTTATTGTGAAAAATGTCCCAAAAACGCTAAGCTGTTCATATTTTTAAACTACTTTGTTGAACAGTGCTCGAGCAACCAAAAGCTTCCTCTTCAGATATGGAATGTTCATACCTAGAATCGCAGTACATATAATGTGGAAGAGTGGAACTCAAATAAGATACAGTCAAGAAAGAACTTAACACTCATTTAATAGTGTAAGCTCTAAGAACTAAATCCCGTGGACCATTGTCCCCCATTAGATGCGCCACTGGTTTTGAGAAATGTGTTTCTACGATTTGATGAATCCCTCGATTTAGCGATTATTTTCACTAGTCCCGTGAAATTTATTAAATCCAACTTGGATATATTCATATCTGGAAAAAACGTTTATCTCATTTTAGTGATGTGAGCATCTGAGTAAATTAGCTGAATTAAATGCATAAGAAATAATTTTAAGAAAATTAGTTGCATAAATGTAATTAGTAGCTTTAATTAATGTTTAATTAATACACATGCATTTAATTAATATGTTTAATTCGGATATTTAACTAATTACGTAATACCATTTAAGCAAATTAATTAAAAATTAAATTCATGCGAATGGTTTATGAACATTTTTTTATTTACTTATGCAGTAAACTATTATTCAGAGCATTTTTATAACAACGTTAGTAACATATCAACAATATTTATGAATAAAAATCAACGCGTTTCGGGTGGACAAATCGGCTGCCCTTCTTAGGGGTTGCACGCAGCTAAAGTGACAAGAATTAGTGTTGTTTCCATTCACTTGGTTGCACAGTTGCCATTGCGAAGATTTTATGTAAAAATCGATTATTTATGGAATACTGTGTTGGTTAACATACAGCCAATTTTCTGAGGATCAAAAATAATAAGAAAATGTTTGAAAAATACGGAAAAACAGTTTTATGGTAAAATGAGAGGCGCTCTGTGAGGTGGATTTAAGAAAATTTTTCCAAGCGGAGCTGAAGGAGGGTGTGGATCTACGATCGTTCACTATGGTGTCTTGAAATTTGTTGATGAAAAAGGCTTTAACACAGTCGAGCTCGATAGGTGATCTTGGATGGTAAATTATGCTGGCATCTGAGAAGTTGAATTTATCGTCGTGTTCAAGGCAGTGGACCGCTATCGACGATTTATGGACCTCGGCCTTAGCGATGTATCGTTGGTGTTCTTTTGGTCTATGGACCAATGCACGTTTCGTTTGATCAATTTATGAGAGTCCACACTGGCAGAAAACCTGGTAGACCCCCTAACGCTGAAAAACACTGATGTTGTCCTTGAGTTGTGAATTGACGGATTTTGTTTACTGGTGAAAAAGCAACTTTGAATTTTGCGTGTCGGAGAAATTTTGAAACAGCCCCGTTTAGTTTGGGGAAATATGACCATGCCAACACATTCATCTATGGAGGGTTGAACGAGGGAATAAGAAATTGTGCGTCTGGAAAATTTTGTGATGGCGGCGTCAATAACGTCGACGTTGTAGCCCCAATTCACAGCAATTGCTTTAAAGAGCTTGATTTCTTGGTTAAATGCTGAATTTTTCATTTATATTGCATAAGCGTGTCATTATAATTTAGACATATGAAAATCAATTGATTAGTTAGAAAAATTAATATATAAATAGATTGTTATATTAGTTACATCATAGATAGGTTATTCGATTATATCACAGATGATTTATTAGATTAGTTCGATCAAAAATAGGTTACTAAAAATTCGACAATAATCATTTGAATTTTTCTACTAATCAAAATAAACTACTGAATGATTCATTTGATTATATATTACCCAGACTCTTTAAAATCCATTTAGGTTTTTTTTCAAAAACAATTAGTTTTTAAAATTACTATTAAAATAAATTCAAAATGTTTTTGGTACGTAACGATTAAACGCCCTTCAACGTATCTGTTATGACAGACGGGTAGTTCATTACGATTAGTCTCGCGGGAATGCAAGAGTCACCTGCAACCGATGACAAAATGGTTGCCTTTAAATTCTCATCAGTTGCGAAGTATTTCACGCGTGTTCCGGCTTTTAGCAATTAGTCGCGATAGTTTCGATGTTCATGATGAGGTTTTGACTCGTTTTAATGATTAGTTTCAGTGAATGCCATATACGCGTAATAGCCTTTGAGCTAATTCACACATCTCGGTTTTTATTAACTTAAAATCGGGAGGGGTGCGACATGAAAGAACGAATAAAATGGGTGCTCTGTTGGGGAGATTTTATCTTTACCCTGGAATAGATTATATCCCAAGGACTCTGCCGTGTGTTTCTATTTCTATCACTCAAATCGGGACTTAAAACATCACGTTTTGAAACTTGAGGTCTGTGCGATACTCTTAGCAACTAATGCAAAAATAAACCCAATTGGCAACACATTGGTTGTTGTAAGAATTTAACGTAACTTTAAAAAAATTTTCTATGACTTTCTGCCATCTTCCAGAGAAGCGTCCATAACGGTAGCTAAAAAAGCATTTAAATTTATATTAAATTATTACAACTGCGCCCATTGTGTTTGTTAGTATATTATTTATACTCGTGTTTGTAAAAATTGCAACACCATGAAGGACTCGTCCGAATTGAATGAAATTTAATGTACAAACGACCTGTGTTGATACAAATAAACGATTAAAATTACAAAGCAAAAAACAATATTACATGTCGAAAATCAGTATTTGGTGAAGCCACCACGCGCTGCAATAAGTGATGCTATACGACGTGGCATGGAATCAAACAGATGTTGAATGTGTGCCTGAGGAAGAGCATTCCAGATTGCTTGTATGCGACCCCAAAGTTCATCTGTAGTAGCTATGGGACGAGGATCACGAGCGAGACGCCGACCAACGAAATCCCACACATGTTCAATCGGCGACATATCCGGCGAATAGGCAGGCCAAGGAAGAAGCTGTATCTGTTGTGATGAAAAGAAGTCTTGAACATTCCTGGCAATATGTGGGCGGGCATTGTCCTGTTGAAATACAGCTCCGGGAATGCCTTGAAGGAAGGGAACAACTTCGGGCTCCAGAACTTCATTGATGTACCGGTTGCTGTTAAGATTACCCACAATTCGTAGCAGCTGAGATCGTCCATGATACGCAATCGCACCCCAGACCATAACGCTGGGGGTTCGTCCACTATGACGTTGGATAACGCACTCCGGAAGGTGGCGTTCACCGGTATAGCGTCTAACACAGATGCGGCCATCACTGTACCCCAAATTAAAGCGGGATTCATCAGAAAACACCACTTGTTGCCAATCAGCACGCCAGTCTCTATGTCCATGAGCCCATTGTAGCCGCAGGCGCCGATGGTTTTGCGTCAGGAGGATCCTGTATAAAGGAACTCTTGCACGCAGTCCACGGTGCAGTAGACGCCGACGAATTGATGAAGCACACAATGATACACCTGTAGCAGTGCACCAACGTTCTGCCAACTGTCCAGATGAAGCAAAACGGTCCGTCACCGCCATGCGGACCAGGTGTCTATCATCCCGTGCTGACGTCACCTTTCGGCGTCCACTCCCGGATTTCCGAGTTGTCTGGTTCTCTTGAACCCACTGCTTCCACACTCGCATCACTGTGCTGCTGTTACGCCCCATACGAGCTGCTATTGCACGATAAGAAAACCCTCCTTCACGAAGGCCGATCATTCGTCCCCGTTCAAACTCCGTAACTTGCTGAAATGTAGCTCTTTTTCGTCGTAGAGGCATAGTGACGTCTCATGTAACGTTTACCACTAGCAGATAACCATACACGCCCCGCTACAGCCCTCTATTTATACGGATCAAGGCCAACTAGATTACTACTAATCTAGTTGGCCGTAGTAGTTATCTAGTTGGCCGTGTACGGATCAATCAGTAGTTCAGAGGGCGCTGCTCAGCCCACGCATACGCAGTGACTCTGAAATTCTAATCATTTGAATAGTATACCCTAATTTGCATTTCCTGAAAGTTTCAGCTCAATCACATGATTCCTTCATGGTGTTGCAATTTTTACAAACATGAGTTTATTAGCTGCGCTTTGAATTGTAGATTCTTGATAATCAACACGCTTCTAATGACGCCAGAATTATAAAATCTGTATTTTAAATAGTAATTAAATATAAATATATGTTTAACAAAGAAAAGGGGCTGTAGTTATTAATTTTGCAAAGCAAAATTAGAGGATTTGTCACACAATTGGCTAATGAGGCGTGAAAAATTTACCCCATAACAATCGTGCTTTTAATTTCAAATTCAAATTTATTTGTTACTTAGTTTGTGAAATGCAAAAAATATTTTACCGGGTGTACGAAGGGACCAGAAAACTAAATACTAACAAAATAATGATTTAATATTACAGAGAGCGTACATCATTCATGAATGTGATAGCGAAATTTCGGCCTAAATTGGGACATCCTCTCTAATTCGGGCGATGGTCGAAGCCAATTATTTTCACTACACTTTTCCTCAGAACTTTGTAGTTCTTCTCCAAAGTATTTCACATATGGCGATAATATGGTTAGTGATTAATTAATTTATAAATAATAATCAGTCCGAAAACTTCAGGAGAAAGAAAGTAAAAGTCAGAAAGCATCTATGACACCATTCATATGCATTTTCTAAATTTGTGTTTCTCGGAACAATTTTTGTACAGGGATTCTTCGAAAGGTTGTAACTGAAAAAACCGCATTCTGTTTGCAGAATTCTTTCAAGGTTTCTTCAGGGAGTAGTAGGGGTGGGGAGGTTGAAAACTTCCATTCTAAATGAGAACTTTCGAACCAATTTACTCATTAAAAACAATTTCACACACTGAAAAAAAATTCTTCAGCATAAAATCGAGTTGAGGTGATGAAAAATTATATACAGCATTAAAACACCGTAATTTATCAACATATGAAAAATTTAAAGGTATTTTTCATTAATTGTTTTTTTATAAAAACTTTTTTTACTCTTCTGCACTTTTTTAAAAAAATTTTTTAAAATAAATAGATTGTTCGTTATTTCTGAAAACTGTCTCGGAAGTTTATGTTTAAATATTTTTTGAGTTTAAATAATCACCCTCAGACAAATTTCAAGAGAAAATTTTTAAAAATGCTTCTTTTGCAAGCAGACAATTTTAAGAGCACTTATAACGCCTTATTCTGTTTTGAAATGTTTTCAAACGTCAAGCATTGTTTTTTTATAAGTTTCATTTCCCATACATACATACACTGAATGTCTAATTTATTTAAACCAGTATAAGATATTAGTGAAAAGGCCTTTGCGTGCGTTATATAAATTAAATCAGTTATTTCAGAAAGGACAAGTGTAGAATTTGCCCGTTTTAAGTCAGATACAAACGTTTTGTTTTCAATTGAAAATTTGGTTGCCATTTGTTTCTAATCTGTTGTTTGTATCCAATTTGATGTCTACGTGTCTATTTATTGTCTAACTTGATGTCTAACATGCCTATTTATTGTCTAATATGTTGTCAAATTTCTTTCTAATGGAAATTTATTTGCCATAATTTGCTATACAATGAGAAAACCATTTAGTTTGTAAGTACTTTTAGCGAACTTTTAATTCAGGAATTATTGGAATGAAACAGTGTTTTTTTTATTTGTTTTTTCCTTCAGAAGTTAGAAAAAATCGTAATGTGTCGTTTTTAAAATGGCATGTTTAATTCGCCTGTATAAAAGAGGCTTGAAAGGACTTTCGATATTGGCACAAAACGCGTTTTAACATGCACATGAAAACATGATTTACACGTGCCTGTGAAGAAAAAACAAAGAAAATATGATTTGTTAGCTTTGAATGTAAAATCATAATATAACAGTGATGCAAGTGCTAAAAAAAAGCACTTCATTTGTAGGATGTGAAAGCATTACTATTGTTAGAGTATGCTTTTCTCCCCCCCTCCCCCACGAGAAGATAACTGAGCAAAAAGCCAGTTGTACTGATAGATTACCCACTACGAAATTTTGAAGAATTGCTAGGCTTGCTAAGGGCAACGGTAAAATAAATAGCAGCGAATAGGCATCTAGAATCACGTCAAGGAACTCTACAACGTAAGACAAAACACTCATTGTAGCATCTGAATTGGACTATCGATGAATGATCAAAGAAGTGCCATCTGATGGCCCGATTGTCAAAATTTGATCGGAAAATGACATACAACCACAAAAACAGGAGCAGCATTTAAGTAGGTTCCCTAAAGTTGTCGCACCTAATTTAATTACCCCTCTTAACATTGGTCTCCTCAAGGAGTGGGCGGGGTAGCACTTATCCTTAAATTACATGGCTAACGAAACCATTTGCCATGCAGAGAAAGCAAAATGTGTGGTAAGAAAAAAACAGTTTTGTAATTACCGTTTATCGCTTAACACCTAGCTTTCTCAAATTATGGTTTTAAATTTGTTGATGGGAATTCAAAGGTGTTTTGATTTTTCGTTAAAAAATTTGATTTTACCTTAGTGGATGAAACCTTCCACCATAGAGAAAACAGCAGAACGTGTAATAATTGAAAAACAGTAAGCAAATTATCAGTTCTCTCAGGAAGTTGAGTTTCTTCACTGAATATAGTCCTCAGTGCAATTCCAGGAATGTGAACTTTTTTTTTTTTGGTAAAAAAAAAAAAACCGCAAATCCCTATTCCTGGAGATGGCCACGTATCTGATGTCTCTGTATCTCCTTCGATACCCAGAGGTTGTATTGCATATATTGTTTCATTCAGTTTTCAGTACAAGTTCCCTACGATTGCGATTTCGTATGTCCAACAATATGCATTTACACTGGGAGCAAATACATACTAATCAGCACATTTTCGTTCTACAACAAGCATAAAGCACTGCTACCACAGTTCATCGTTTCTGTTTGTATAAGAAAATAATTTGGGTACATGTATAAATAAATAACAATCATACATTTTATTCAACATGATATACAATATTTCGTGATACATAGCTTGAGCAGTATAAAAATTATAGAAATGTAAGAGAAGATCTATATTAAATTATTTTAAGTTTTGAGGTTAGAAATGGAAGAGAATATAAAGCCGAAGCTTGTTACGGGATTCTCCTCCAGAATGCGGTGATGTTGACAAGAAAAAAGGTCAAAATCAAGTTTTTATGTGAGCATCGGTTCGAGAAATTGTAACGTTACATTTCAAAGGGCATATTTCATTGCAATAATTAATTTCTAATTTAGTTTTCGCTTATTTGGTTTCGTTCAGAGTTCCAGGATATTCTACTAACCAGTTCAATGAATATCAGTAAAGCATGCAGCTTGTTGAAAGAAGAATTCGAAATAGGAAATGCTTCTTCTTCCAGCATTCGCCTACATACTTGACAAGGTAAATAATTCTGCGAAAATAGCCTTTAAATGAAGGGCCTGGAGGACGTTTCTCAAATTAAAGGCTACATCAAGGGAGGTCATGTTTTTGGCGGAAACACCTTTCCTAATTTAAATTCTTTTTCAGAATCAAACGATTTATCGTAATCCTTTGATCTGTCCTCATTTATTTGCGCTCAGATGAATAATTTGTATTGATCTATCGCGCGGTAAATAGATCAAGTATTTTCGTGATTAAGTAACATGAATGTACACTACTACATTGGCTAAAAAACAAATTCTATTGAAATGTTTGTGACCCGCTTAATACGGGAAACGAAAGTTGGGAGAGAAAAGGATATATAGCCGTGGTGTTGAAACGATATTTCACTTGATTGAATCCTCAGCAGTTTGAAGTGAATGTAATTTTATCTTCTATGTTCCAAGGCACTCCAAAAGAGTTTCTGTCCTTTATTGCCCTATCAGCTTTCAGCGGAGTAGGTCCCGAACAAACGCCGCGAAAAAACGGATTCCAAAGCGAAGAGAGAAGATAAGAATTGCCCCCAGCGATTGCCAGTGATTGCTTAAGTGTTAATTGCTCTCGATTTGTTTTTACGGTCTCCGGAAATCTTCCGTTTATGGACTGGGCTTTACAGCCTGGTTGCTTGTTAAAAGTCTTAGCTTAGATTGTTTTGTGGCGATCAACTGGCAGCAATGAGAGCAAATCCCTTAACCTTTCGAAAAAAATACGTTCTCAAAAATAGAGAGTTGCGTTTTCAATCCGCCGTCTATTTCCCGCAACGGTGAAGGTGATAATAAATTATTAGTTAAAGCAGCAGCCTTTAAAGTAATTACTAAATCGCTATTAAATAGTTGAATTCATTCAGCACGCTTTAACTACGTTAATTAATAATATAAACGTTGGGTTCACAATTGTATACCGTCTGTCCCTCGAGTCTCCGCTTCATTATATGCAATAATGAATTGGTTTTTATAAGAGCTACCTTAAAACCGTTTGCAGTTACTAATTACTTGAGGTATCTTCGTTTTAAAACTATCTTAACTGCATTAATATCAAAACTACCTCGTTTCAATATACTTTTAATACATGTTTTTTGCAATTATAGTTTTAATTTGTTTTAATTTTAAAACCATGTGTTCGGCATCACCATCTCTAACGTAGAATGGCCCTTGCTGTCCTAACGCCATAAAACTGCAACCAACTAACCTATAGTTCGTTTACGAAAAGTAGTCCGATGGTACCGTTAGAAAATAAGGGGAGTTGACGTCACAAAGGGCCTAGCCGATTCCAGCAGAGGGAAGGGCGTCATTTCAGAACTGTTTTTTAGTGAACGTTTGTCTGCGCCAAAATCAAGGTCTGAAATGTGAGTCCTCCTCTTCTGTAATCGGCTAGGCCGTTTGTGACGTCAGCTCCCGTTATTTCTAACGGTACCATCGGACTACTTTTCGTGAACGAAATACAAGCTACCATCTATTTGTCAGAAGAACTCCCCTCATCGCTAATTCTGCGCTTGTTTGTTGTCACAAAGACGAGCTTCAAACTAATTTTCATAGGGAATACTCTGCGAAACGCATTCATGTTGGCTCACCCCCTACTCTAAAAGGAGTAGGTCTGGTTTTCGTGGCAAGAGACAGGCGCGGACGTTTGCTTGTGTTTGTGTTGTGCAGTTTTATAACTGCACAACAGGTTATTTGAAAGGTACCCAATACTAATGTAGCCTCCAATATATGCTTTCATTTATGTGTGTCTGCTCATTGCAGTCCGGAGGTTGATTCCCTAGGCCCCAAGAGTTCGGATTTCTCGGAAAATCGTAGTTTCCCGCACAACATAACCCTCGCTGTCCTTTTGCTGAAAAACTCACAAACACCAATTTATATATGACCATGATTATTAGAATTTAGACTCGATTCGATGAGCTCCAAATTTATATATTTAAGCCTTGTCGCTTTCTTTTCCCACTGAGCTTAAATTGAAACATATAGTCAGGGCAATTGACAAGCAAGTGTCATAAAATATGCAACATATGTCTGATAAGTATTCCTGCAATTAAAGAACAATTGCCGTAATTATCAGTTATTAAATTTTATTAATTAAGAATAAGTCAATTACTTAAATAAAATCTATTACTCGCAACAACCATTGGGTAATTATTAATTAAAATATGAAACTAATTATATTCAAAGAAACAAAAACCATAAGATTAATTACCGAAGCTCGTCTTAAATAATAAATTTCATTCATATTTTATTACAAATTTTTTCTTAAAAAATGTCCCTAAAATTACTTTTTCGAAAAAACGTTTGTTTCTTTTTGCAATAAAAGGAAAATGACATTCCCAATAATTTTCTTTAGGGTTGTTTTACAAGGAAAATTATTTTCTTAAATCTGTATTTTCAACTTTTTTTGTTTGACACTGGCCTCGATCGTAACATGTCATTTCATTTAATTTTAACATGTTTTCAGGAGACATTTTTGTCAGAATCGATTTTTGGTTTTTCAGAAAAACATCGGTATGTTATCTTACTGAAACTGACCAATCCAAAAGTGAATTCCATCCTTTCAGACAAGAAGAAAAAGCTCAATTTCAAGAAAGAGATGGAGAAGGATGTAAGTTAATTTCTTTTTCTCCTTATTGTTATTTTTTATTACATGAGATATATTTTTTTTTTTGGGGCACCTACTGACGGAAATTAGTGACGATGAAGCCATTAAAATTAAAATATTTTCATTTTCGAAACTTTTTTTTGGACTATTGCTCTTAAACGTACAATGATGGCGACTGAATATGTGTCATAAATGTGGCTGCCTTGAAAGAAATAGTTCAGATTTCTAGGGAAACCACAAGTCTCAACGTATCAGGAATTTTGTGGTCCTGTGTCATAAAAACATAAATTTTATTTAGCATTTAAGATAATTTAACGTCGCATTAAGCAGATAAGATTTATAAATAAAGACAACGTTATGACCTTGAGTAAGGTTTTTGAATTATTACGTTTTAACAACCTTACTTACGCTTATAATGTTGTATTTACTTATAAATTTTATTTAGTATGTCAACCGGCGGCTAATTTTTATTAGTTTATTGCAAACCTCAATTAATTCTTCTATTCTTTTGCCCTTTCTTGGTTTGAATCAGTTGCATATGCCAATACCAGCGCCATTCGTTTTCGTGCCGTAATATTATGAGAGATTTACGATATACACAATATATGCCTAACTTTCTTGCATCTTTAGTTTCGTTCATAGATCTAAATTTATATGGGCCAGTGGGGTCCGTGCCCCCCCCCCTCACTCGCAATAATTTTGAAAACACTACAGTGCTCGTTTCATTTAAACTTCAATAGAAGTTATTGTAGTTTTTCAAAAATGTTCCTTAGTTTATTAGTGTCTATTGATCCTTGCCACAGTAATGCTCAGATAGATGATGATGTTGAAGTAATCAGCTTAATAAATGTTCAATAATAATGGTAGTTATTTTAATCTGAAATTCGCATTTTGAATAATGCTTCACGGTGAGTACGGTGAACAATATATATGAATTACATACGCAGATGATGATGACCTTCTGGAACAACGCTTAGGTTAGAAATGGAAAAGAACATAAAGTCGTAATCTCTGGTTTTGTTAAGAGCTTCTTCTTCTCCATAGTTATGAGACATAAATAACTTAAATTAAAATGAAAGGATTCACCTTATTCAACTAGATAAATATCTTTTGTCCTCCATCCCCACCATGTTTCATAAAAAGACTTAGTTTGTAAGATTTATTATGTATTTATTGGTGGTTTAATAATTTAAGAAAATTTCAAGCCTCATATGAGAAAACTTGGCTGTAAAGTACCAATGATTAATGCTGCTTTCAACTCAACAGCAAAAATGTAACACATATGTTTGTTACCACGTCTCAAGTGGCTCATCTTCGCTGTTGGAAGATGTCTATCTTTGAAGAGACCTCTTGCAAGCCAAATCGAGCCAAGAAAAACATCTTGACATGTGCTAAGTGGCACTTCCACCGACGATTTGGCATCGTGCCTTCGTCCAGAAATCTATAGGTGCCTGTTCAAAGTGGCAACACACAGTAAAATTATTACAAAAACAAGCGGTTTCTCTTGACTAGAACAGAAGGTTGTTTCATCTGTTGACCGCCTTTAATTCTCCATCAGAATACCAATATAAATCACGTCACTAATTTTGAGTTTTTTAATAGATCTTTATAAGGCACTTAAGAATAAAATAGCAAAAGGAATTTAGTCAAATTATTTGCAAGTTAAGACCCTAATTCTAACTGAAATGTGCTGAAACTCCGCAGATCTGTATGTGTTGAAAAAAAATTATGTACAGTGTACGCGTTTACCATATATTGTAACATGCTTGGGGAAAATTGATTTCATAAATTACATTTTGAAACGACGTATTTAAAACTGTGGCTTAACGTGTGCAGAGTTATTTCTTCTCTTGTACCCACTATTTCTTGTTATTTTCAAATCTTATTTTCAGTGAGAGATTTGGGGCAATTATCGCCCCTGGGCGCAAGGCTGTCTTGCCGCCCCCTTATTCCTACATTTTCGAGAGCGAAAATGTTAAATATCTTGTTCTTTACTTTTACAGGTGAAGATAATTTTTCGCGTAGTTTTTCAAACTAATATTTCAAATAATAATTTTACATAATAACCAATAATTTCTAGACTTTTAGCTGCTATCCCGCCATTTCAAGATTTGCAAGCAGAATTGGTAGGTACGCCATGTGAACGAACTTTCGAAACCTGATATTGTGCTAGTTTACGTTATCGTATACATGAATACTTTGTTACCCTATTCATGAATACTTTGTTATCCTATTCATGAATACTTTGTTATCCTATTCATGCACAATTCATGTCGACACAGACTTTAAACTTATATTCATCCCGCATTGTGTGTCTGTACTACAGAACATATTTTTCAATAATGTTGTTTAAAAAATGTTATGTTTGAACTCTCTGCTGGAGCCCTAACGAACGCAGCTTCTGAGTTCTTGCTTTGAATGCCTGCTCGGAAATTTGCAGCTCTACCAATTACTCAATTACTGTCTTCTAGTGAAAAACAGTGCGACTTTTAGCCCTGCAATGATGCAGTCGTAACACGTTTAATTACTATGCTAATTCTTTGACTGAGATTTCAACAGCTACCTGGCAATTTGCAGCTTTTTCTGAAAATCTAGTGTTTCATTTTCTGTGCTTTAAACGTCACATTCCTCATAAAATTGTAGATTCTGGTCCAGAATGATCCTAGCTATCTTTGTGCCACAAAATGCAGACAAAAAGAACGACGAAATAAAGCAGAAATACCTAGCCAACCTTTCATGAGAATGTCTATTTTTTGTACTTCACAACATACAGAATCATATCCTGAAATCCTAGTAAATTCATTGTATTTAAAGGTACATATACAAATCTCGCTAATTCGAATTAATTTTGAACCCAGTTAACTTCGTAGAAGAAGTTTAAACCAGTTTTAATCCAGTTTAGTTCATAAATAGTATTTTACGACATTTGCTACTTATTATTTTGTTTTCGGTTTTGCATTTTTTTTTTCTTCCTTTCAGACCTAAAGGGACGTATGGCATTCACAGATCTCCATTGGACTCTGTTTTTTACCAGCCTTTTGATGTTCCCCTCCCCCCCGTTTTGCTCTCTTTTTTAATTTCAACTCTTACAGTTCTCCTCCATATGTCTCTTACTTTATAAGCTATTTTTATCTATTTTATCGACTGGTTTTTAACTATTCATCAGCAATTTTTACATGTTTTATCAACTGGTTTTTACCTATTCACCAGCATTTTTTACCCGTTTCTTAAGTTATTTTTGGCTAGGTACGAGACAGTACAACTTTAAATTTTACTGATGGTTATGTTAAGAACAGTATCTTTCCTTGTGGTAAAATTTTTTCAGATGATATCTAACTGCTACAGACTTAAGATTATTGAAACATACTTTAAAATTTTGCCTATTTGGTTCCATATACGTAAAAATGAGCCATTTAAAACTACAATAATCGTAACGAAGATTAATTAGAAGTTCTAATAAAAAAATTAAACGGGCTTTTAATGAGTGAGTTTTCCCTCTAGCTAAAGATAGTAAAAAATCTTTAATTTGATCTTGATTTGAAGCGACGGCAAAAAAAAGGAACATTTCCTTCTTCATAAATTTACTTCAATTAATATAATTGGCTGACGAATTCAGTAGCAGAGAATTAAAACAAAGCCATTAGGGATCTATTTAGTTTTTTTAGAATCTAAATTTAACTTACATTATGTGATGAAATTATACGAAGTAGAGGTTTAGTGTGATGAGACATGAAAGACGATGGAATGTTTATCGCCAGATTGCAAGTCTTGCTTTAGAATTAGATCCATTAGGTTTACCTGGGATAATTTTAATTAACTAAATGTAAACGTTTTATCCTAATTAATTTATTGTTCAAATTAGGTGTATGCCAAATCATTCGATGACGAATTACTGAACGATTTTTCTCGTTTATAGTAAATGGGCAAAACAGTTCATTGATTTATTCTGTGAATGATTTGGCATATCTGTAATTCCAATCATGGTTTTATACCTGAACGCAAACCACGTGCAACTTCTTAAAAATATAATTGGTTTAGATTAGTAACAAAGTCAAAACACTCTGGGCTAAACGGAGGGACCCTGGTTCGAATCCAGGATGAGGACGGGGTCTCTTTTTCTCTTAGACAAAAGCAGCTTTAGTTTGAGCTGATTTCTACGTGGATGTCGAAAATTATTATTGTTTGTTTGTTTGCTTGTTTGCTTTGTTTGTTTGGCTTTGGCAAACATCACAATTTATATACTGCGCATAACGAAAATTATTAAGTAAAAACAAATAAATTCGAAATTGTAAGTAAAAATAAATTCCCCCGCGAAAACTCACAAAAACTCGCCCCGGTGGCTTTGTGTGTTGACCATTATTTGGCAATTGTGTTATCCCTGTGAAGGGTAATAATATCTTACGTTAGTAACATAGTTGTAATGCGCAGTTTTTGATGTTGGGTCATGGGTATAGAGTTTCATATAGCCGTGAGCCCGAGCCCCAATACATGTATTTTTTAGAGATGCAATATTATATTGACTGTAATTGATAAATGTATATGAGTATGGGTCCCTAAATAAGTTTGGAAATTTTATGTAACTGTATTAGGCAGGATGTGTTGAAACGTTTCGGACATTGATCGTTATTCCTTACCAACAATTGACTGGGACGAGCTCCAACTGAGCACACTTTTGCTATTTCATGCCAAAGTTCTTTTCTGGCTGCAGGGCCTCCTATTGGCTTAAAATGCTGGAATTGGGCGAAAATGACAAGGGGAATGAGTAATCAGTGTGTAGAGTTTAATAGGGCCTTCCACGCAGTAATGAAGAACGGCCTATATGAATGCATTACCAATGGTGTTACGTCGATTTCACGTTTATGTAGCTATGCACTTTCACTTCCAGCCCAGAGGAAATTTAGCTATGGAAGTTTCGATTGTACATAAATTACCAAATGCACATAAAAATGTATATCATATCATTTTTATTAGATTCATTCAGAATTAGTAAATAATATTTTAAAGCGTATTGTTTTTAATGTTATTTAAAGCTCTCCCGCCTTTTTTCGAAACGTGTGATAAGATATGACGTCTCCTGGGTTATTTTCTTTTTAATCAAAAGTTAGCTATTGTCATAGGCGTACACAGAAAGTTCATAAGAGGGATTATAGGCTCAATGGAGGGGTTTAACAGAGATACAACTCGCATGTTCCTATGTTAAATATACAAAATTTCATTGCAATGGGGGGTTACAACCCCCATCAACAATCCCTGCGTACGCCAGTGGCTATTGTCATCGTCCTTCACTTCCTAGAAAACAGTTTGTGAACCACTGAATTAACGATTGTTAGTTCGATAACCCCCCCACCCTCAAAAAAAATTTTAATCGACTTATAAAATCGAATAGGCAGATTTCATGTTGCTAAGTTTGAGTTAATTTCTGAAAATGTTCTTGCTTTATAGTAAAAATTTGTATAATTGTAAACCACCCGCTTTAATTTCTGTCATCAATAACGCTTAATAAAGTGAAGTTTTATCAATAACACTAATTTTTTCCTCCCAGATTATTTTGTGCTGTCAGTAACCATGCTTCTAAACACATTATAATATATCTTATATAACTCGTCTAAACTCTCTCAATTGAAATTCAATAATATTTATAAACATCTTACCGAATTGTTGTATTGTTTGTGTTTTCCCCCACATTCTTTTCTTTCTTCTCTCACCTTTCCTTTCGCCCCAGTGGTTAAGCAGCCACGACCTTTCAATCCACTGGGCAGCATTTAGTTCCCAGTAAGCTTTATTGAATGTGAACCTATCGTGGTTTGAAGGTCACGTTAAGCCGTCTGTCTCGCCCCATATAACCATATAATATAACGGATAAGCGGAAAAAAGGGTATGGAAAAAAACGGCCGTGGAAAAAGGAGTCGAGGGAAAGAAGGGCCGATCACGGGGGAAAGGGGGACGTTCACAAATTTCATAATTTTAATTGCAATTGAAATAACTGCGATGTCCACAACTGCTTTCCTCTTAAAATAATTATCATCAGGGGCGTATCGAGGAGTGTCTTTATCTCGGATGCTACTATAATCACATCTACTGAATTTCATAAACAAATAGTATACGTGAGTGCCCTTACACATACCAGAGAACATACCAGAGGCGTATCGAGGAGTGCTGCAGCCCATTATTTATCTCTGTTGCTATTGAAACCACAACTACCGAATTTCAGACAGGCACACATGAGTGCCTTTAACATAACAAATCAGCGGCATATTGAGTGGTGTAGCAGCCCTCATTCTTCATCCTGGCTGCTATCGAAGCCACATCTACCAAATTCCATAGACAGTTCACATGAGTGCCTTTATAAAGACATATTGTACTTCACCTTCGAAGAGAGTAACCCCTTAGAGTGTGCAACGTGTAGATTCTAAGCAACGTTCA
>QLNU02015270.1:8558338-8575158 GCA_006491805.2 Dysdera silvatica | reverse complement strand
GATCGTGAATAATTTCCAAAATTATAGGTGAATGAGGTAATTTCGTAATTATAATAATTAGATTAATTAAATATAGGGTACCAGGGAGGAACCCTGGTACCCTGTATTTTATTTCAACATAGTTATATTTTATTTATTATTTAGTATATTATTTGTATTTTATTTTGGAGGAACACTGGTAAAATAGCAATGAAAAAGATCACTCAAGCTTTCGGACGCGTCAGCAGCAGTCCTTCATCAGGAGTAATGACGATGTTATGTTTCTGTCTCTTTTTTATACTTGAAATTTCTGGAAAACCCTTCATCAGAGTAGTCCCGCAGAATGGAAAAACCCAATGGGAACCAATGGGAGATCTTCTGGTGGAACTGGGTCTTTAACTTTTGTAAGTTTTTTGTGAAGTGTTGTGACAGGGGAATAGAATGTTTGGATATTTGCCTCTTTAAGGATGCGAGAGATTGTTTCAGAAATACCGTGAATATATGGAATGGATATGCGGGTATGAGATGTATTGTTTAAAGATGTACTATTGGGTCTACAGTTTCTGAGAATGAATCGTTTAGGGTATCCATTATTTTTAAATGCCGTATGTATGTGTTTTCTTTCTGTGTTTGAAAGTGTTTCATTACTGCAGTGAGAATTCGCTCTAAGACTTAATGTTTTAACAACGGAAGCTTTGTGGCATGTTGGATGATGTGATTTAAAATCGAGATATCTGTCTGTATGTGTGGGTTTACGGTAAACTGAGGTGAAGATTGAGTTATCGTGAGATCTGTGGACAAGAACGTCTAGGAAAGGAAGTTTATTGTTATGTTCTGTTTCGTATGTTTAATTTTATTTGTTTACACTGTGGTCGGGAAACTCTTCAAATTGTCCATAAATACATCAAAACACACATTAAAGTTATCCGTTTTAAAGAACATCTTCACTTTAATCACACCTGTAAAAAGGAATTTCTTATCCCTTTCACACTTAAAGTTAAACCTCTTGTAAATTCATCTCTTGGACATTGCATCGCACATAACATAAGTCTTAAATTTATTTCCACTAGAATTTCTCTCTGTCCCCGCGTACTCGCTCAGCTTCAAAATAAAATATCCTTTCTTACTTCCCTTCTAAATACTAAACTTGATTTTCTTACCATGCTCCTAGTTAAATCCGCTACTCGCTCACAAGAATCTAAAATCCAAGAACATATTCGTCTTACTCATTCACGTAAACTTAACAACCTTAGACCTTCTATTTCAAAACAGTCAAAACTCCTTACAAAAAACTGGATACTAAATCTTTCAAATAAAAATCTCACACCACAACAGCAATTCGTACTATCACTCGGCCTAAATTTCTCACCTGCTCCACTTAAAATTCCTACACCACAGATTCTCGCTTCCATAGAAAATGCTCTACAAAATACTCACACTGACGAACGTGTTGCAGCTGATATCCGCTGCAGAGTGGCAGGACTCCTTCGGCGTCCAAAACTTCCTGAGGACAACCTAACGCCTATGCAAAGGGTTGCCCTCCGGGAGCTACGGAACGATAAGGACCTTGTCATACTGCCAGCTGATAAAGGCCGTACTACAGTCGTCTTAAATCGTCCAGACTACTTACATAAAGTCTCTACACTCTTATCTGATACAAATACATACACCCACATCACAAAAGACCCTACACAAACAATTCAATCCAAAATGAACTCTCTCCTTCTAAAACTCTATAAATCTAAAAAACTTACATTTAATCTCTACGACTCTTTAAAATGCACTTCCGGCCGCTTACCATCCTTCTACGGATTACCTAAAATTCATAAACAAAATATTCCTCTTAAAACTATAGTTAGTTTTTGCAGCTCTCCTACATATAACCTATCAAAATATATTGCACGTCTACTCTCTCCTATAATCGGTAATAACGACTACACTGTTTCTACTAGCCAATCCTTCTGCACCTCTTTAAATAACCTACAACTTGACGACGACGACCTTATGGTCTCATTCGATGTAATTTCTCTCTTCACTTGCATTCCCACATCACTTGCAATCGACACCGCACTTACACGCCTCCAAAATGACACAACACTACATGAACGCACTTCACTAACACCTCACGACATCTGCACATTGTTGAAATTTTGTCTGGACTCTGCTGTGTTCTCCTCAAATGGTTCTATCTATAGACAAGTTTTTGGCACTGCCATGGGATCTCCGGTCTCAAGTGTTGTAGCTAACTTGGTTATGGAGTCATTTGAGGAAACTGCTTTATCTTCACCGAATTTTAACATTAAATTCTGGAAAAGATACGTCGACGACACGTTTGTTGTACTTAAAACTAATACACTCCAAAGCTTCTTCCATTACCTTAATAACTTAAACTCACATATAAAATTCACATACGAAACAGAACAGAACAATAAACTCCCTTTCCTAGACGTTCTTGTACACAGATCTCACGATAACTCAATCTTCACCTCAGTTTACCGTAAACCCACACATACAGACAGATATCTCGATTTTAAATCGCATCATCCAACATGCCACAAAGCTTCCGTTGTTAAAACATTAAGTCTTAGAGCGAATTCTCACTGCAGTAATGAAACACTTTCAAACACAGAAACAAAACACATACACACGGCACTTAAAAATAATGGATACCCTAAACGATTCATTCTCAGAAACTGTAGACCCAATAGTACATCTTTAAACAATACATCTCACACCCGCATATCTATTCCATATATTCACGGCATTTCCGAAACAATCTCTCGCATCCTTAAAGAGGCAAATATCAAAACATTCTATTCCCCTGTCACAACACTTCGCAAACAACTTACAAAAGTTAAAGACCCAGTTCCACCAGAAGATCTCACAGGCGCCATATACCAAATACCATGCAAAGACTGCAACAAACATTACATAGGACAAACAAAAAGAATGATCAAAACAAGAAAAAAAGAACACAAACAAGCACTCGCGAAAGGAGACATAGCCTCACGTCTGGCAGAACACGCTTTACAACACGGACACGAACCCGACTGGGACTCAACAAAAATACTACACCGTCACATCACAAACAAGAATAGTAGACTCTTCTTAGAATCTTGGGAAACTTACAAACTACACGGGAAAGCCATTAATACATCACAACCACTTCCAGAAACTTATAAACAACTCTTACTCTGAAATGTATGAGACATCCCCAAATTAGGTAACCCGCAGTGTGGGTTTCTCATTGGTCCCTATTGGGGTTCTTCCATGATTCTATTGGAGGCCTCCCATTGGTTCTCATTGGGTTTTCCCATTCTGCGGGACTACTCTGATGAAGGGTTTTCCAGAAATTTCAAGTATAAAAAAGAGACAGAAACATAACATCGTCATTACTCCTGATGAAGGACTGCTGCTGATGCGTCCGAAAGCTTGAGTGATCTTTTTCATTGCTATTTTACCAGTGTTTAACCTTTTTATGTAATTAATATTTAATACGAAAATTTCTTAATGTAAACAAGTCTCGGTCCCAGATAGTTAGAATTAACGAGGCACTACTGTATATTGTTTCTCCTTTGAAAATTATAAGGAAATAATAATAATGCTTCAGGGCGTTAATAGTAAGGCATAAGGGCAGTATTCATAATGAAACGGAGCAATAAGGAATGATTGTATTATATTGTAAATTATTGTGCATTCAGTTTATTATATTGTATAATGTATTGCTTACTGCATTAAACGTATACTGTATTAGAGACTCTATTTAATCATATAATTATCTCCTAAATATATATCCAGGTTGAAAAAAAATCGTTAAAATTATTTTAACAATTATCGCAATTATTGTCAGTCATCATTTTTATCCTAAGTTTCTCTCAAGTTTCGGATATGTGCTAAAAAGTTGATTGAAAATGATTTATGCGGGATCTTTATACCTCATGTAATTTATTAGCTTGGTTAGATCGAAAAGCCTTATAATAATCTTCATTATGTGCTATTCGAATATATAATATTGCTTAATTGCAGCGAAAATTTCAAATTTAATTTGATACTTTTAAAAAAAAGTTAGTGATCTAGTTTAGGCGCTTTTATTATTGAAAGCTGTCCGTAACTATCACGAAAAGCTTTTACAAACTTTTAATTATTGGTGTCAAATATGTTTTATCCTTATCAACTAAAAAAGTATAATTAACTCTTACATTTTTTAATTATGGGGCATTTATAGCAAGTAATTTTTCATTTCGAGAAGGCTATTTTCCCATAATTGCGCCAATTTCTCGATTCTTCTTTAAACTACGCAACATCTCTTAATCTCTTTTTTTTTATGAAATGATTTGATTCGGCTGGTTGTAGGGATATTTTGAAATTTAGCCAGTTAAAAAATTAGTTTTCTCGGAAAAAGAAAGTTTTGTTGATGGATAATGCAACATTAAAGAATATTTACTTTAATAGATGAAACTTTTCAATTTTTTAAGGTCATTTACATTTACTTTTTGGAATTGATTTCAAATCTTGCATTTCTCTTCCCCAGCTTCAGCTGTTATTCAAGACAAGATTAGAATTATATGAAAACATCACAGTCTTGGAATTCCGGTAAGTTTATAAATCATTTTGCTTACACCTTCCCAAAAAAAATTTACAATAATTTGGAACACACTTTCGCCGCCTTCATTTTGTTGATCTTCAATCTTGTTTCTGTGCAAATCTTCCTATGAAAATTGTGATAATTCAGTAGCTGTAAAAATTCAAACGAAGTGGTAAAAACCTTTAATGAAATGGAAGCGTATTAAACATATTTGACTTAACATCCCAATACAGGTTTGATTTTTTATAGATTTCCTGGTTTTCATAATGTTTTAACGAAAGGTCGGTCACAATAAAGTTCAACATGGTAAACGTATGCACTAACGTCTACTTTAGAAATTATTTCAAATACTTTTTATTTAACATACTATTCTCAGCTACGTTTATACGTGTTTTAAATATACCTAACATGAAATACATATAACGTAATAAATTTAATATTTATAGGCATTACGATTCTTAGATTACGTTTTCACTATACATTTTTATATTACATGTTTTAATAATATCTTTACGTTATCTTTCATATTAGTATTAACCGTCCTCTAGTGATATTTATACGCACAATATATTTTATTTTCAGATTTTTTGTAATGTTTAAACATTTTATATTTCTATAATATATTTTACGTATTATTTAATATACCTCTTTTAGGTTAACTTTGGTGTAGATTTTTTATGTAGTAATATACATTTTTATCAACAATGTTATTATCATTCGGAAAAATCAAAAACTATGATCTATTCAGAAATTAGTGTTTGTAATCTATGTATGGCACATTCTACATATACCGTGAATTAGCGTTAATATTGTTAAATTATGGGAAAATTAATTTATTTATTAACTTCTGAATTAATATTTTTCTCAGTATAATTCAGATTTAGAACGAAAATTGAAATGAATTCAGAAATTTACAACATATTTTCTATATATATATATATAAAATACCGCTACTACTAATAAAAATAGATATGGATAAAACATCATCTTTAATATAAAAAATAATAAAACGGTTAACACATTTTCTCAATTTAAAAAGCAATTAGTATATTTTACACGTCGTAAATTTGAAATTCAGGCCACGCGTAACTACCCTCAGTAGTTAACTGTGTAAAGATTGTAACATGGAGTTCGCTGGTTCGAGATCAGTATATATTATTTTTTTTTTTTATTCTTTCCAACGCTTGTGAATCCAATAGAGTTCTACTCAATAGTTCTATCGATAATAAATGTTCGTCTAGAAATCAGTTCATTCAACTTATTGTGATTTAATATATGTATCTCTCACTTCGAGGAGCAAGTAATGAGTACTTCAAGCTGCCTCAAATCTGCAATATAAGATAGAATCACTTAATCATGAAATGCAATTTGCTGTTTTAGTTGATAATTGATACAATAAAGACTGGAAAAGTGACGAACACTACGCAAATATAACAATAATGGAAAATAACAACGTTTTTTAGCGTAGTTGTAAGTTTAAAAGATGGTTCGACGCACGTTTCGAGAGAACAAGGTCTCTCCTCGTCTGGAACTAGCGTGCAATAAACAACATTGGAGTGTTGCCAACTCGATGTGGTTAATACGTTGCCGGTAGCGGTTAGTGCTTTTTTCAGGAGTACAGAGTTGTTTTAGGCGGCCAACTTACAAAGTGGTAAATTTTGGTCACAAAGTTAAGTAGCAGGTGTAGTTGAAGGAGGGCCTTCTCACCTTAAAGACACCATCCCGATGCTACCACGCTAGGGTATATATCGTGTGTTTTGCCAATGCCATTTATCATATGTGGGACAGACCAAGCGGGCCCTACGACATCGTATAAAAGAACACCAAAGATATGTCACCAATGCTTAGTTTCAAAAATCATCCATTGTAGTTCATTGTTGGAATAATGACCATCAATTCAACTTTAAAGAAGCCACGGTCATTTGCCAACCTTTTTCGGTCATTGAACTTGACTTCCTGGAAGCGTTTTACATCCATAGATTTGGTGCATCACTTGTGAACGACCATAAATCAACCCCAAGTTTTAGTGGGGCTTGGAAAAATCTGTTAAAACTCTTCCCCATTGCTTCTCCTTCAACTACAACTGCTACTCAACTTTGTGACCAAAATTTACCACTTTTGTAAGTTGGCCGCCTGAAACAACTCTGTACTTCTGAAAAAAAGCATTAACCTCTACCGGCAACGTATTAACCACACCGAGTTGGCAACACTCCAATGTTGTTTATTGCACGCTAGTTCCAGACGAGTAGAGACCTTGTTCTCTCGAAACGTGCGTCAAACTATCTTTTAAACTTACAACTACGATAAAAAACGTTGTTATTTTCCATTTTTGTTAATTGACACAATGTATCAAGCACAGTGATGAATTTAAAATCAATTCCTTTCAGGATTTTTGTTATTTATTTTTATTTACTTTATACGAAAGAGAGGCTTTATACGAGGTGAAAA
The DNA here is from genome assembly GCA_006491805.2 of Dysdera silvatica. Taxonomy (NCBI): domain Eukaryota; kingdom Metazoa; phylum Arthropoda; class Arachnida; order Araneae; family Dysderidae; genus Dysdera; species Dysdera silvatica. The sequence goes on along the minus strand of QLNU02015270.1, from coordinate 8,568,146 downwards.
AAAAACATAATTATTAAGTGAAATAAGATTTGGAAATTAATGAAATATGTAATGTAAAGTACATATACAGATCTACAAAATTAGAAAGTGTGTAAACAGAATTAGAAAGTTCGTTAAGGAAATACAGGAGATAAAATAAATATAGTCAGGAAAAGGAAACGTTTAATAGAGTTGAATGTAGAATAGATAACGGCAATAGACATTAACAGTAGTATTGATCATGAACATTCAGCTTCTCTTTTTGCACTATCTATTCGTAGCCTATTGCTCAGAAGCATCATCGAATTCTACGCATTCTGTTTTCAAAAACAATTTAAAAGAATTCTCAGATCAAAAACATTTTTCGCCTAAAATTTTCAAAGAGTTGAAAATGTTGAACCCACTTTAACATGTCCCACGGATTTCAACGTAAAAGCTTGATTCCTATGGGAACATTTGTGGAATGAAATCGTAGCCCCTTTCTTCCGAAGCAACCTCCATTTTTGCATTTAAAAAAAGTTATTCCTCTTGTTTTTGAGCGTTTTTATATGAGTGCTTTTACTGGCTCTCTCTTTTTATCCAATAGAACTGTTCTTCGGAGGACTCCATATAAGAAGTAGAGAAGACATAAAAACAAACGAGTTCAAATCGAAATTATATAGCGTTACTAAATTTTTAGTGCTTTATTATTTGAAGGCGTACTTTTATGCACTAGAAACTATTATTTCGGTACATGTTTTCTACGTTTCTGGGTTGAATTTTCTCTGTTTTTTAATCGGCAATTTTTTGTTTCCGTAAATTAAATAATATTTTATAGATGGTAAATATATCAAAGTAGATAATGCATACCTATATTACTTTTAGAAGTTAACAATAAACACTCAAACACTCTAGAAGTTGGTGGGATATTCCTCCGCATCTGTTTTTAATAAGCATTTGACGTTTCACTCCGTGCTATTCGGAGCATCCTCAGAAGTAATTGCCGACCAAGTTTCCCTCTGCAAAATTTTCTGTCGAGAAACCAAGTGGCATTCTTGCATTTTTACAGAGGGAAACTTGGTCGGCTGTTTCTTCTGAGAATGCCCCGCATAACACGGAGTGAAACCTTAAGTGTTTTTAATAGACAAACGCGGCGGAATATCCCGCAAAGCTCTATAATGTATATTAACAGACGCCGTGAAAGTCTTCGTGATTGTACTCATACACTCTATTTATGATGAATTTTCATGGGCAGAATAAGTTAAAATGCTAACAAAAAATTACAGGTGTTCCCTTAACCTTCTGTTCATACATGAGCCCTCCATAATATTCCGGCTGGTTATCTTCTTTCTTTCTGTTCATTTTCTATCTTTCCAGAACTTATTTTATTGGTCTACAACCAACTCTTGATGTCTGACCCACCATTTTATTTTGCCATTGAATCCAATCTTCCTCATAGTAAATATATGTTCTCCCCCACACACACACACCCTGATTTGTAGAGTTTTGCTTTTGCAATATATTCTTTTATCCAGTACTTTAGTAAAGAAATAACGTTCTATGGTTATCAACGTTATTTCTATTCGTTAATTCAAAATCATAAGTCCTTTAAAAACCATCTTTCCATTATTTGTGCAAAAGTTAAGCACCTTCCACGATGACCGTTTCCTCTTGTTACTTTAGACTTTATCAACATAAAATTATCTAATCTAGGTAAAATAAAATTTTTGACTTTCTCAGCCGCATTCGTTTGTCTTTTTGCTGCACTTCCATTATTTCGATCAATTTGCTACCATTTAAATATCATTTCACTGATCCCTATTTCTTTAACACCCCGAAAAAACTTCTCTTTACTAATCAGACTCCCTTTCGATATACAAAAACCATAGCTCCATATCTGAGTAGAGTTTTCACATGAATATTACCTACTACTCTTGTCTGTACTAAAGGATATAGTTAATGCAATAATCATACAAATATCCATTTAAAAAAAATCAATGCACTTAATTTTTTTGTAGCGCAAGTTTAAACCGAAATCAAAGAAACGAAGTAGGAAATGAATGTTTTCTGCGTTCATTTTAAGCAATAATTTTTTTCACAAAACTATGTATTTTCCTACTTATTCTATTTATATCAAGTGTCTGTTTATCCCTCGTTTTTCAAAGCTATTTTTATGTGTTTAGTTAGAGCAGAATGAACCTTTACTATCTTTGCCCCATAAAAATACAACTAACCAAACTATTTTTAACACCCGCGTATAATTAAAATTCCATCAAGCTTTCAGAGCGGTAATTTAATAATTTTTTACGGCGCCTAAAAATTTCAAATTGATGATTATAAAGTAAGGTTTAATGAATCGTTGTTTCAAAATATCTTAAATTACGGAATGCGTTATTGGCGATTGATTTTGAGCAGTAATGCAGGTATATTATTAAACTTTAAAGTAAGAGGGGAGTATTGGACAAATAAGCGTGAAATTGTGCTTGAACTAACGCGTGCTTATCCTCGATTTATTTAATTAAAGTATTTTTATTTATTAGCGTTGAGATTTTCACATCTACTTTGTATTCCCTTAAAGTTTAATTATAATGACCTTGCCACGAGAATATGGATGAAAGACTAAATAATCAGATAACTATTAAATACATGGTTGTGTGTGTGTGTGTGTGCAATTTTTTGATTGGTTAACCACAAAATGAAAAATAGAACACTGCCAATAAGAAAGCCTCACTGAACTTGGTTGGCTTTTAGAGAGTGAATGGATTGTACTATTATGTAATAAAATATTATGTAATAGAATTTTGTGTAATAGAATATTATATAATAAAATATATTCATTTTCCAACCTTCCTTTGTGGATTCACTCATCGTACTTTAGTACAGAGTGATTTTGATAGCTAACGAGAACGTTTTTAATATTTAAATATAAGATTTAATAGCTAGCACATTTTTGAAAGAACAACTTTTAAAGTTTCAAATCCAAAAATACTTCGAAATTTTGTTTTATATAAATGCGCCATAAAAAAAACATAAAAATATTAACTTACGTAACGAACGCATTGGTCACTTTCTCAATAATCACAATTATAATTAATTTTATTTAATTCATGAATAAAACCATTTAACAAAATTATTAACTAACTCTTAAATCTTGTAAAATTTAATGCTTCTAAAATAATAAAATTTATATGCAGCTATATAAAACTCTCAACTGTTTGCTGCTTAAACCGATCTTTTCGTAAACTTCGCTTGTACTTTTGCTGTCAAAGAAACAAAATAAGCTTTAAAATGAACGTCCTCAAAACTTCGTTCGGTTACCGAAGTTCTTTGTTTTCATTACCTTTCCTTCCTAAAATTGGTTTATCAGTTCATCCTCACTTTCTTTACTATTCCAGCCGGCATAAGTAATAAATTTACCATTGACTTGAACTCCTTAACCTTGAGAAAAGACAGACTTGGTCAATTTCATGACAATTTCTCTGCTCTCGTGTTTAAATGACTATTTTCTTGTAAGATTTCAACACAATTTTGTAACCTTTTAATGAAATTTTTTACTTGACGGAAGAAGTACACATCACGAGGTTGACAGTATGGGGTACAATGAGGTGGAATTACTTCAACAGTAGAAGAAGAGGTGCCGTCGTCATTTGTAAAAACATTATTAAAGTGTGCTGGATCTACTTAACTACATAACAGGCTGAATGGCTACATCAAAACTTTTTCTACTTTTCAACTTTTTAATAATCAACAATTAAAATTCGAGTAGAAATTATCACTGCCAATAAGCATACAATTAACATATAACTACATAAATATGAATTTTATTAAAGTAAGTTTATGAACAAAATCCGATTGTAAGCAAAGTATTTTTATTAATAAAAATACATAAATATGCAAAAAGCATACATATTAAAAAAAAAAAGACCGATTTCCGCGGGCATCGAACGCAAAAACACGAAGCGCTAGGCCGGTAACTTACCAACTAAGCTACCGATTGGCTTGCAAAGGATGTCGTATTTTAAGCTCATATATATCGGAATCAAAATCTTCAAAAATTCATATCTCTGGAAATAAGCCGCATTGGCACGAATATCGAGATACGTATTTCCTTATTTTGGCTATACTTTCATCAAAAAAAATTTCATCAAAATTGGCCACTCACTAACCGTGTGTTCCCCTTTTAAGTTGAAAACATAACTCTGGATTAAACAAAAATTGGGGTAAAAGGCCAACACAGCCAAACTTGACTTTTCCCGCCGACACATGGGTGATAAGTATAGATCATTTCCCAGTGTTTAGTATGAAAAGCATATATAGATTAAATACTTTGTTAAGAACAAAGCAATATTTGGTTTTGTTTACTGCCATTTCTCATTACCAAAAAAAAAAAAAGCGATGTACTATTAGTAAATAAGGGGTACTCAGATTTGAAATGAATTTCGGAAAAAAGGGCCGATAGAAAAAGTGTCCGAGGAAAGAATGGCCGATCATAGAAAAAGGGGGCTTCCACAAATTTTATAATTTTACTTGCAATTGAAATAACTGCAATGTTCACAGCTGCAACCCTCTTAAAACGATTATCATCATCAGGGACGTATCGAGGGGTGCCTTTATCTCGGATGCTACTAAAGTCACATCTACCAAATTTTATAGACAGATAGTACACATGAGTGTCTTTATACATGACAACATATCAGAGGCGTATCGGGAAGTACCGCTGCCTCTGTTATTTATCTCCGCTGCTATTTAAGCCACATTTACAAAATTTCATAGACAGAGTTCACAACACGCGAGTGTCTTTAATATGATAACCTATCAGTGGCATATGGAGGGAGTGCCGCAACCTTGTATTATTTAGATCGGCTGCTATTGAATCCACGTCTACTAAATTCCATGTACATTTCTGTATCAAATCTTACTGATTTGTGTAGTTATATTTTCATGATAGCAATATGCAAATCGAGAGGGTTTGATAAGGATGATTTCCTTTGATGTACCAACTAATTTCTATAGCTATTTATTAAGAAATTTCATTTAATAATCATGCATTTCCTCAATTAGGAAATTAAAGACCATTATCATACTTCTGTTTCCATAACTATTTTGCCATTGTCTATTTTATCCAACCCATTTTTTCCGCTTACCATGATTATCCAAAGCCGTAAATCCATTTTTTAAACTTGTATCTTTCTATAATGAAGAAAATACGCGAGAAAGATACAGACATGAACATAAATATTCACATAGACCGTGCGAATGCTTGGGTTAATATAGGTAGAATGCAGTTAAACCCGTATAAACTAATATAAGGGTTATATGTAATATTTCTTTATTTCAGCCTCGGCTGAACGGAGTTCTTCCACTACGAAGCTTATTAAAACATGCTTACAAGCAAACATGGCTGGGAAATGCCTTCGTAACTTAGCCGTTATATCCATTGAGCGTCATTTCAGCAATGCCCTCATGATTAATCCTGACACAGTAATTGACAAATTTGCACCTCGAAAGGGATAACGACGTCAGTTTTCGTTGTAAATATTCATTAAATGAAAGAATATGTTGAAAGAAATAGCGAAAATGGAGATAAAGAGGATAATAAATGGTATATGTAAGGTATTATTACCCTCCACAGGGATAACACAATTGCCAAATATGGTCAACACAAGAAAGCCTCCGGGGCGAGAATTTTGTGAGTTTTTTACGGAGGGACCCTGGTTCGAATCCAGGATGGGGAAAGCGTCTCTTTTTCTCCAAAATTACAAAAGCTCTAGTTTGAGCTATAATTAATACGTGGGTGGCAGAAATTATTGTATAATAATAAATAGTAGATATAATGGTAGAGATACTAGGATAGTAGATATTCAAGAAAAAAGAGAAATAGAGATAAAGTTGCAAAGCAATGTGATAAAGTAATAATCGTAAATATCCATTTTTTTTTCATTATTTCAGAGCCCATATTAGCTTTGCTAAAATTTTAAAACTTTGATATTATAAATTTTATTATAAATTTAAAAATTTCGATTCCGAAGTCTGTTATTTTTTGATTGGGAATTATATTGCACAATTCAGAGTATAACTATGCAGCATATGGTGTAATTCAAATATGTATTTAAGTATTTGTTTATGTAATATAAATACCGAAAACTATTATGCATGTCAAAATAACATACGTTTTCTATCGGAGTGTTTCTCAATTGTCCCAGAGATAGGTTCGTTATTCTCAGCTTTTCGTTCTAAAAAGGTATCCGTTAATGGAAGTTTTATTTTATATTTGTTAAAGCTAATGTACGAAAATGCCGCCCCCCACCTCTTCCGTGGCACCCACTGCGGAAAGCCCCCCCCCTTTTGGCACGCCACTGGGAAGAACACCTTCCCCAGTTACGTCAATGAAGGCCCACCCTTAAAGAAATTTCTGAAACCACGCCTGGGTTGACTGATATCTCTTGATAAATTTCCAACTAATGAAATTGATTCGAAATTGACAGCTTAGGCCCAAACATCGCATCACCAAACATCCATTTCCGTCAAATTCTAAACTGACATCTCAAAAAGTAATCCCAACAGGAATTAACTTCAAACTTTATCTGAATAAGTTATTTATAATTATCCACAGGTTTGTATAATTACAGTAGTATTGCACTTTTTTGGCCTCTATTTTTGACGTCATTTCTATAGATTGCCCCATACTATTAACGATATTTATTAAGACAGTGTAAACCCCTATTTTTTTTACTGCAGTCTAATTGATATTTTACGTATGTATGCCAAAATTTTACTTGCTTTCAAAAATTTCCGCCGTCGTCTTCTGTCTATCTGTACAAGGTTAATGAAGTAGCTTCTGTTGATAGGCCTATATTATGGCTACATAACGACTTTCGACTGTAAAGTATCAACGCTAAGTCTGCGAGTTACAGTTCTGGATTCAACAAAAAACATTTACTAGTATCTTCACAAAAACCCTTTTTACCCGACCTGATGTCCGATAATAATATTAATGAAAGATAAAGTCTTCCCTCTGTCTTTCTAACTTCAGTATTCGGTTTCCTAATTTTATTACAACGATGAATACTTTCAGTAGAAAGTTTTTGAGCCAGTGCTTTATTTTAATGAAATACTGTACAGTTTTTAATGCATTTTCTTTCCGGATAACTTTAAAGTTCCTAACTGGAAGAATTTAATTTAAATCGGACGTTTATCTCCAAATAAGAGAAAAATCATTTAATTGTTCCGTTGCCTTGGTTCAGGAACGAACAGTTAAACGACTTTTTTTTCTATCGAACAAAGTTTAGAACCAAACTAAAAAAATCGACGTTCTTTTGTGGAACACAATCAGTTATTTTTTCCCCCTTGGCAACTAGATTTTGATTTAACTGTAGACTGTGATCGATGTTCAAAGTTAGTATCGATTTTAGGGTTTGTAGTATATTTTCGGAAAAGCCTTGAAATAATTGTTTGGACTAAATCTTATTGGCGTCAAAATGAAAGCTGGAATCTGGCTGAAAAGAAAAAAGAGCAAAGTTGCCCCTTTTCTTTTCTACAATCGAAGGTTTAAATCTCAGGAAAGTGAGTAAGTGGTTTTTGATGTGTCGTTTATCATTGTGTGTATATATATATTTTTTTTTTTTAAATTCCTATTCCTCACTAAAAGAAGTGTTTGTGGATTGTATGCTCAAAATTCTTAATAATGTTATTGATAAATTGCCCCTTGGACCTCAAAGAGAACGTCGAAAATTCTTAGCGCTGTGTACATTTAGAAAAGGATTAGGCAACAAAAGGAATAAAAAACCAATGCTAAAAGTTATATACAGGAGAACCTGCCTAAAATGACCATATTTGGAACTAGACTGCAATGGTCACTATCGGCAGATGGTGACTGTACACGACAGACATTGATATAGGCATGACCAAGCCTCTGCAGTTCTCTCTTATAAAAAGTGGTCACTTTATTCATGTGGAGGATTACTTTACCAGTTTACTCTATACTATGACTATCGAAAACATATCAGTGTGTGTCATAAATGGTAGGGATTCGTAGGGAAAATGTTAGTCCCTGCCCTACGATGTGCGTTATGGTGGCGCATTCATCTGTCACGTCATTAACCCAAGTTCGTCTATTAATGGTATCATAGAACGCTTGCCATTTTTCCACTCACTGTAGTCTGAGATTTGGTTTCCATAGCGACAGAGGTTTGGTTCTCATTGAGACAGAGGTTTGGTTCCTATGGCAAGAGAGGTTTGGTTCCTATGGCAACAGAGGTTCGGTTCCCATGGCGACAGAGGTTCGAATTCCTAAGAAAACTTTATTACTCATGCTGAAGCGATTTTTACCATTGTCAAGAAGGTATCATTGCCATGTTTTAACGTTATTTTGAAGAATTTTTGTCGATTCGATTAAATATGTAAAATTTTGATAAGGAATGAATGCAACGATAGTTTTTATTAGACCTTTTTGTTTTCATTTCTCCGGATTCACATTAGATCTCTGTCTTTCTTGAGACACTAATGTTCATTAATGAGTGACGAAAGGTCAGTCTGGAAGGCATGCGTGTCTATACCGAAACAATGGTAAACGATCTATCAACTTACATATCTGCGTTGGAATTTAAATTTAAATTCATTAAAATTTTCTATTATCAGTGGATCATCTTAATTTATTTCTGATAGTCGATATTCTTTTCCTCCTTGCTAGTTCTCGATTCGGGGTCAAAATCGTTACGTCGACGCTTCCACCGTTTCCTGCTTAAGACATCGCTGGATGTCAGACTAAGGCCAGCCATAACTGTCTTTGCTTCTCTTGTTAGCATCGGCATTCTAGTGCATGTTAATCAAATAAGAAATAAATTCCTTTGCAAATAAGTAAACAAAATAACCAAACAAATTTATTTATTCAAATTCGACGTACAGGTTTCTACGCTTTTTTGATAATATATCTAAAAAGATTGTATTCTCTTGTCCAAAAACTACAAATTGAAAACACGCTTACATTTGTTATGTAAATAGTCTCGAAGTCATAAACACTTCCTTCCACATTTGAAAAAAAAAAGTACATTTCAATGGTTACCTAAGTTTTAAAAGAAAAGTATCCCTTCTGAATTTTCCAAACTCCAACAAGATAAGTAAATATACTTGGGCTTTGCCTTCTTTTCGAAACGCTGACTTCGCTTTTTTCCCCTAGAATTCTAAGATCAGTCCCTAGATTTCATTGTAGTGTTTTTTCGTAGCAACCAAACTTCGAACTTTCTTTCTTTCTTTTGAACACATTTATTGTTAATGATTTCTTAATTTATGGAACATTAAACACCGATAAACATGTAACTAAAACTTCACTATGGTAAAACATTTTTTAAAGCTAATTTTCGTGTTGAATTTTTTTTTTTAAATGCGGTGGAGCGAAAATTTTGAGTCCCCTATCGATTTTTTTTACAAATCTCTTTTGAAAAGCAATTAGCTTTCAAGAAAAAACTAGTTTTTCGAGTTCGTTTACAGTAAACGCTTAATTAAAAGACGGAAATTTCTTTAAAATATTTTATCTAATATTCTAAAAACTCTTCCTTTCGCAGAACGTGCTTCTAAATTTCCAGAAACGTATTTGCAAAAACTGAGAGCTGAAAACATTCTTATAAGTATGCAAATGATCTCGTTAGACGGAAATTAAGTTGATTTTTTTTTCTTTGATGAAATATATTTTGAAATTAGATTTCGCAATTAACTGTATTCTTTGAATTTCCCGGTATGTAAAACTACTCTCCAGAAATTTATTAGAGGTCTATCAAGGTATCTTTTTTTTTTATCAAATTAAATACATGTGAAGCCTCATTTTAGCGTTTAAATTAGTGACAAGGGTTAAATA
>QLNU02015270.1:8523280-8552732 GCA_006491805.2 Dysdera silvatica | reverse complement strand
CGAAGTTTTTCAGAGGAACGATGGCACTTCATTAAACAGAGACTCGACTGTATATATATATATATCATCATCATCATCATATTCAACCATTATCTATCCACTGCTGGATGAAGGTCTCTCCAAATGCTTTCCACACAAGTCTATCCTGGGCCATTCGTTTCCACGTCACCCCAACCTCTTTTCTTATTTCATCCACCCATCTAGTTTGAGGACGTTTTCTAGGTCTTCGGTGGTCTCTTGGAATCCAGTTCAGAATTTCTGTTGTCCATCGTTGATCAGTTCTTCTTGCAATATGCCCAGCCCATCGCCATTTCAGTCCTTTTACTTTAACAATGATGTCCTCTACTCTAGTTTGCTCTCTCACCCAAGTGTTTCTTTTTCGATCTCTCCTAGTTATTCCAAGCATGCACCTCTCCATGCTCCTTTGCGTTGTCTGTAACTTTCGTATTGCTCCAACTGTTAGACTCCATGTCTCTGATCCATAAGAGAGGACTGGCAATACACACTGGTTGAAGACCTTTCTTTTTAGACACAAAGGCAATTTCCCCTTCAGGATAAAACTGTTTCTTCCAAATGCACTCCAGCCAAGTTTAATACGTCTGTTGAGTTCTTTCATAATGTTGCCATCCATTGAAATCAGCTGGCCAAGGTAAATATATGAATCAGCAATTTCTAGCTCAATGTTGTCAACTTGTATTTTTGTTTCCTCTACAAAATTATTGAACATGATCTTAGTTTTTTGTAGGTTCATCTTGAGTCCAACTTCTTCACTTCTAGTTGAGAGCTCTTGTACCATGTCAGTAAAACATGCCCTCCTCCTAACGCCGGTCTCTAACTAAATGTGTATTATGAATTATACATAGATTGTAATTAATTTATGTCAGTTTATATGTATTTCAATAATATTAAATAACTTCGACATTTTTATCGACACAGCTGAGATTTCTTTGACATTGTCAATATCGTTTGACCCCAGTTCGAAACAATACAGTATTAGATATTCACTTATCAGTAATTACAACACTTCAACATTTACAAACTTTACTTTCTGATTTGTCAGACCATGACAAACAAGTTTTACATGGGGAGTTGTGTCCGGAAAGGCGACCATTAGAGGGCGATGTTCGCAGGCGTATTGGAGACCGGGAAGCGGGATCATTTCAGGCGAGGGCGTTGCAGGAGAAGGATGCATCGGTTCAGTAACAATGAATTGGTGAATATGCATTACGTTTATGGCGCCGTGGATGGAAATGGACGTGCCGCCGTACGCATGTACCAAGAGCGCTTCCCAAACAGACATCTTCCAAGTCGTTTATTGTTTGGACAATTGCACCGCAGATTATATGAGGCAGATGCTTTCCATGTATCCTCTCTCGTCAGCCATCAACGTACTACACGCTCACCTTTCATAGAAGAAGCTGTGTTACGGGAAATTGAGAGGAACCCGCAAATAAGTATAAGAGCAATCGAACACGACCTTGGTGTGTCTCGCTCCAGCGTTATGTGTACATTGCACGAGGACAACCTACACCCGTACCACATTCAAAGAATACAGGCACTGGGCGCAGTCGATTATCCTCAACGTGTTGCATTCGCACGTTGGTATTTGGATACAAGTCTCTCACAACGGGCATTTCCATCGTCGATTCTATTTACTGATGAAGCGACTTTTTCACGAGACGGTATCCTCAACCTGCCTAACATGCATATGTGGGTGCACGACAACTCAAGAAGTGAATGTGCCCATGCAAGCCAACAGCGCTTTAGTACAAATGTGTGGGCTGGTATTATCGTTGACTTTTTAATTGGTCCTTGCGTATTACCTAAAAACGTGAACGGGGATACTTATAAGATTTTTTTATAAGAGGTGTTGCCGAATTTGTTGGCTGAAGTTCCAGCAGCTTCACGTCGACACATCTGGTTTCAGAATGATGGCGCCCCCCCCCTTTCCATTTCAGCACGAACGTGCCGGCCTACCTTGATTGGATCTATCCTCATCACTAGATTAGCAAAGGCGGACCAGTGGCATGACCACCACGATCCCCCGACCTCACAACCCTGGGTTTTTTCCTGTTGGGATACATGAAGTCCCTGGTATACGACACACCTGTAATATTCGACTTCAACCTTGTCGCCAGGATCATGGAAGCAGCGGTACGTATCCGTGAAAGACTTGGCCAATTTCAATGCGTCCGAGACTCCACGCGGCGACGTTGTCAAGCCTGCATTGTGGAAAATGGAAGGAATTTTGAACATCTTCTATGATGTAACTATGACTTTTTCCTTTCAAATTTAATAATCATTTTTTTTAATTTGTTTTTAAACGATTACTTAGTTTTAAATAATTGGCTATTAAATATTTGGTTAGAATTACCGGACTTCTTAACCAATTTCGAGATATTGACATGCATCTTGACAAAATATTAACATGCAGTTGTAATACTTAGTTGGTCGTCTGAGTCTTGATTTCAAAAAATTGACCAATATTTATGAAAATAAAACAGTTTAGAATGCAAAAAGATTACCATGAAGGAAACATTTTGCATTATTAAATTACGGTATTATTATTCTTGGTTCTTTCATACTTCTGCCATGTAACATTTAGCTTAATCGCCAGTCATCATCTTTAACCTCAAATCTACCAAAGTAACCTTAAAATATCGCATAACAGAATATATCACCAAAACTCTAAGTAGGTAAAATAAAATTATTCTTATATGTACCAAAAGTAAGCAAGGCGTAGGAACTCTAGTGAATTGGGTTCTCTTGACCCTCCCCCACTTCAGTTTTTAGCCTTTTGTATTAACCCTTTCGCTGCTACTGACTTGCTGGTACATTCGGTCGAAAGTGTCGGATGTTTTCTATTAGGATGAGCAAAGTCATTATTTTTGTGAACGATTCTCTTAAGACCAGCACATTTTTTAAACTCATTCTTTTGTTCTAGTTTTTCGATAATAATATGTGTACATATGATGTTCTATTGCGCTTTTCTTATTTATGTAATTTCATGAAATTTATACATTTATTATATTGTATTGTGTAATGAAATTAAAAAATGTAGTACCGAATTTTGCTTCTAATCGTATTCCTCAACTAAACTATTAAATATGTTATTTATGTGTCAGACATATACGTAATTCGTATTTCCATAAAACCAATTTTAAAGTATCATTAAAATTTCAAAATGGATTTTTCATACATAGATTACCACCAATTTGTTTCAAATCAATAACTTAATGCAGTTTTAATGAATAATTAAAAATAGCGCAATACTAAATTATTCCGGGCAATTAGATTTAATTATTCCGGAAGAGAGGTGAGTAAAAGCTATTTCACTCCAGCCAACATTACGCCGGCCTCTAGATCAATATATTTCACATAATTAAAAGGTTAAAGCTTAATTTTTGCTCACAGAATGAAAGTTTGGTGTTCAATTTTTTCGCGCATTTTATTATTCAAAATTCGATTTTAATATCAGTACTTACTTACATATTTTAAATGTCCATAGATCAAAATTATTTATATGTTCAATTAGTTGAAAAATGTTGAAAATTAAAGTAAGTTATGTATTATTTTTAGAATCGTGTTATTTCGAACGTGTCCAAAACAGAACCAGAATAAATGACCGAGAGTGAGAACGACCGTTCATAAAAATCGAGATCTCTACGTACCGTTCATTTTTGTAGCTCGTCCTTTAACCCGCTTGTTTGTGAACGAATTAAGACTACTGAACGCCATTCGTTGCGCAGTAGCCTCCCCGCAGGCGAAAGGATTAATGTAAACGAAGTGCCCAAAATGATTCCTTACTAAGTATCTAACAAAATTAGCTGACGTACTGACTACGAAACAAGCCATTCACTAGATTTTAATGTCGGCGTATTTGTGTTAATGATGCAGGTATGTCTCTCGTTTCATTGAGTTTCATTTTATTGCAGTTCATAGATATTGCGCATTTTACAAATTGAATTCTATCAGGCCGTGCATACCTGTGGTTAATCTTTGGTTGTAATGAAGTATTTTTTAATTGCAGCACGTAAATTGGTTTGTGTGCAATAGTATTATGCATAAATAAAACAATGCATCACATAAATATGCGTTTTCTATGCGACAGGAAGCTAAACCATTCATATGACCCTCCTTATTGCGTTAGTTTGGAACCAAACTTGTGTGCGATAACCCGAAACACATTCCTGTATTAATTTTAAATTGGGTACTATGACACATGTATGATTGTTTTGAAATTTTACTTTTTACGTTTTCAGCTCTTAACATTGATAAGATAGAAGCCTCAGAAAAGATGCCCGTAATCGAAGGACAGGAACTGACGTTGGCGTGTATGGTCAAAGGCTCGGACTCTCTGCAAGTGGAGTGGATGAAAGATAATATACCGGTGTATGTGCACACTGCCCAGAGGGGTATGTGGACTACAGTTGTACCAAAGAATTCTCAACAGCAGTACACCGCACTCCTTGGCTTTGATAAGGTCTCCAATATAGACTCAGGTATAGATGAGAATATTCGCAAGAAAGGCTTTTTTTCCTGTGCATATATGTACAAATGTCTTAGTTCGATATTGCGCTAATGAATCCATATATCGCTGAAACTACAAACGAAGTCCATACTTCCATCATGGTGAAATTAAAGTACTCAGTTTTGTTTTATGCATATATATCCATGAAATATTTTTAAGGATGCATCTTTTACATTTGGGGAAAAAAAAAGTTCCATTGTGGCAAACGGAGATGATTTTTACTTTTCTGCTTTTACTTTACTTCTTTTAAGTTATAGGTTGCACAAAAAGAACCAAGAAATATGTGCAAAGTTTGCAAATGGTTCAAAAACTTATAGAAACGTTTGGGCGTGAAACAATTAAGGGAAATTAACAAAAAGTCATATAGTTCATGAAACGGACAAAAGTTGAAACGCCACTTCTGAAGCTGAGAATTTAAAATAAACCAACAAAATCGTTGATGTGGTTATGGGGCTATAGGTGTCTTAGTGTCCCATAGGAAAATAAAAATTACACTTGAATTTTATGTACGAATCATTGACATTGAGGCTATAGCCCCCTAGACCTCGATAATGGCTAAGCCATTGGATAAAATGCATTTCAAAGAGAGGTGATAATTTTTAAAAATAAATTATTGTGTATAATCAAGGAGAATGGTAAAAACCTGAAAAAAAAGAAACTTTAACGAAATATAGGGATAGAATCCTGAAGATAACAGATAGGTTTATCAAAGGAAAAAACGTTCGTAAATGATGTGGTTTCGTATGGGGTAATATAAGAAAACAAGTTGGGATATTATAGAAACGAACTGCTAAAATAGACAGGTATGGAGGGTACTTGAAAATACCTTAATCCAGTAGTGAATTGATAATAGTTATTGGGAATGATGGTGATATAGTTTATTCACCGGCGTATGCAGGGGGGGGATCTATGTGGTCATAACCCCCCATTACGATACAGTTTTATATATGCATGTATGAATGTGTGGTATCTTAACTCTACAACCCCTATGAACTTTCTGCGCACGCTAATCAGTTAAATGGAAAATACGCGGCCGAACTTTTCTCGCTTCCTGAGTAAGGTTGAGATAAACTATGTAACAATATTGGAGGAAGCCTAACGTTCACTTTCTTACTAAATATTTGTTTGTTACCGCATATTGACGGCTATCGAAGACTTCCGAAAACGTCGAAGAGTAAATATTTCTCAAACAGTGGATATTTTTAACTCGCTGGAAAATATAAGGCAGAATAAAATAACAATTATTCTGACTTTTATCGTCATTCTACTCTGGCTACATTTGTAGATTTTATTTTCCTTGTAATTTATTAAAATGCTTATACAAAACTTTGAAATTTCCTGCTTTGCTGCAGCTTAGAAACCATCGTACCGAAATCTCCGGTTTGACACCATGTGGTATCGTAGTACTCTTGCATTTTTTTCAACCCTCTCGTGATACTGGGTTTGATTCCCTGGTTGACAGAGATTTCGAATCCCTCAGAAAAGTGTAAACCCTAAACCAACATAACTTTAGACGCCTTTGCGTTATTAAAAACATAAGCAAGCACATTTGCATTTACGAAAATTTCCTTCTTAGAAATATTCTTATTTCAGGTTAGCCAATGACATGTCCCAAGCATGAAGCATAAACATGAATCTTTTCCTCGCTATTTTGCTATTCAGAATCAGAGACGAACGACATCGCGATTCCTCTTTTTCCTGTTTTAGACCTTCTCGAGTGTCCGGTAGAGGGCGTCCATGTCCTTGTACTTTCATTTTCATTGTCAGCCTTAGTCTTGCATTCCCTAATATTTTTACTTTTTGGTGCAGCCACATGTTTTTAAGGTTTGAAACGAATACCATTATGTAGTAGCGTGTAAGCCCTCAGTACAGTTATAATTAGTGATGGGCCAAATTGTTCAATAACCCAATTACTGAACGGGTCATTCGTTGATACGCTCGACGAACGACCCGGTAGACGCACCTTTAGTTATAATGTTTCCTTTACATTGCTTTCATGTCTGTCTGGAAACTATTGAGTGACAAATAATTTTATACTTTTAGGGGTCTTCACTTGCCAAATTACCGACTGGGGATTTGTACAAAACAAAAGTATTAAAATTGAGGTACAGTCCTCACCTCAGCCCCAGTTGAATCCTATGACGGCGTCCATTTTCAGAGAAGATCAGCTGGTCATCACCTGCCTGTCCCGTGAAGACCTTTATGGAACTTTCGGATACACGTGGCTCAAAAACGGGCAAATTATCAATCCAAGTAACGAACCAGAAATGATTGAAGACCTGTTCCCAGCTGGAAGTCGAATACTCCTTCGAAAAGCCAAGTCGTCGGCTACATACACCTGCATTATCACCAGTTCTGCCGGATCCACCCGGAAGGACAGTGTTATCACCGTCCTAGACAGAGAAAGTAAGCGGAATATAAATTGTACTTTTCGAAATATTATTAATCTTCTGAGAGAGAACGCAAAATCATTAGTAGTTGACACCGATATGCTCCAAGAAGATGTTTTTATAATTTTTGTTGGCAAAATTAATGAGAAATTGGGTTCTGATAATCCACATTCCATTGTCACACAAATAAGATCAGCATATGATCCACCAACTCTTCCCATGTTGGGTTACATATAAGCTCTAGTTTGCGATTAAAACGTAAGTTGTCATGAGAAGGTGTGTATTTAGAGATTAATCACAGATTATAATATATTGCTCACAAAAAGTTAGGGATATGTATAAAATCCTTCTGACGTTATTCTCCGCAGTCGAATCTTTCCAGTTCAAATAGAATATCACTGTTAGTAATACGAAGATGGGAATCTATTTTGCTATCCCGAAGTGCTTACACAACATAGGATTCTCGGTAAAAAAGTATTTACTACTATTACCTCAGTTTATAAAAATCCTGAACTGTTTTTCAATAACATTAAAACGAACAGTTACGAAATACGCTTTTTGATCATGTAGAGATGGCGAAATTTTTACAAATGGAACCTTTAAAACGTTTGCAAATTCTGCCGAAATTATGCAAAATCATTCCACCCTCTATCATTATAAAATGCAAGTAAAATATAAATTACAAAGGGATGTTTTACGCGCATGTAAACATTAAACGCTCGTAAAGTAGCAAAAACAGGTTAAAAACTTACGCTTTCGCACACGTTAACAGCTGTTCTTCATTGGGAATCTATTTCTAAGGAAGAACTCCTATTGTTGCGTCCAAAAGCTTTTGGTGATCAACTTCATATCAATTCATGTCTACAGCTAGGAATGAATATTTGACGAAAAGACATCTACATAAAGTAGTTTTATACTAAACTACTTTATATAGATGTCCTTTCATCAGAAATTCATTCCTAGCTATGGACTTGGGGATTTAATACTTCCGCCATTTCATTAAAGTTTAACTTTCTCTGTGTAAAATTAAAAAGTTAGTTAAATTCAAATATCTCTAATTGTTTAATTTTTCATGGAAATTAAATAGCTAATGAGATTCTGACAGCTGTTATAATTAAATAAATGAATAGTCAATCTTTTCGCATTTTTCACGGTAATAATTTTATGATTTTAAACAGAGTCCATTCCATCTTGCCCACCTGAAGACTACATGAAAGTTTGGTGGACGCTCGCCGCCTCAAATACCAAAGATCGCCAACTTTGTCCCGTTGGCTACACAGGTAAATATAAGTCGTTGCAAAGTAAATATGGGTATTGGTACTCCTCTCGTCTTTATTTGCGCACGTCAGATCCAGAATCCAACTTTGATTATATTGACTTAAGCCAATAGTGTTAGTCACCATTTGTTCTGAATACTCGCAAAAGGAAGAAAGATCATCAATAATTAATCACGAACAATCTTTACTTATTAATTATACTAATTTTACGGATTTGGCATTTTTATAAAGCAACTTAAACAAGGGATTCTCAGAGTATTATGTAGAAATCTTCGTACCGCTTTCTATAAACAGTTATGTACCTTCTTTTGAACAACTTTAACGTGTTTTCTTCAGTGGTTAACTGCATTCGGTTCACGCAAGCTGGCTAGAGTTGTAAACACCCGGGAATTTTGGGCACATTGGAAACTTTGAATATAGAAACCAAGATAGCTAGAATAAAGGAGGTAGTCCCGTCCGCGCCTTTCTTCCTATTGGTCGATTCGACACAATCGACCAATAGGAAGAAAGGTGAGGATGGCAATATCTCCTTTATTCTAGCTATCTTGGTTTCTTCCCATCAAAGTTTCCAATGTGTCCAAAATTCCCGAGTTTTTTACAACTCTAAAGCTAGCTGCCAAAAATCTCTGATGTATATATAGTAAACTCTGTCTATAATAATAGTTAAAAGACCAGAAAGGCCATTATAAACAGTTTATCGTTATAGACAAGGTAAACCTAATTTGCTCTATATTTGCCAGGATCTCGCACAATATCATTATAAAAAGACTTATCCTTATAGGAAATATTGTTATTGACAGATTTATCCTTATAAGCAATATTTTTATAGACAGATTTATTCTTACAAGCAATAGCGTTGTGTGTAGACACTTCTATCCTTATAGGCAATATTGTTATCGACAGATTTATCTTTACAAACAATACTGTTGTAGACAGACTTATCCTTATAAGCAATATTGTTGTAGACAGATTTATCCTTATAAGCAATATTGTTAGAGACAGATTAACCTTATAAACAATATTGTTATAGATAGATTTATCCTTATAAGTAATATTGTTAGATTTATCCTTATAAGTAATATTGTTAGATTTATCCTTATAAGTAATATTGTTAGATTTATCCTTATAAGCAATATTGTAGACACATCTGTCCTTATAGGCAATATCATTATAGATAGATTTCACTGTGTATTTTATTATTTATATTTTATTTAAGGTAAGACTAAGGTGAAAAATGGAATTTCCACAATTTTATAGATAAATATTTGCAACTTTGTGCAAGCGTAGATAATATCACTAGAAATGTTATTGATGAGTTTTGTAACCATAAGTAACCTCTATGGGATTTTATGACCTTGAATGTCCTCAAAAACCTGCATCAATAAATTTTGTCGTAGCGCAAAACTAGTTTGCCATATGTGGCTGAATTTTTTTTATAGCTTCTACCATTATTCTAGGGGAAAATGAATGTTTTTTTAAGATATCTTAACCTGTTCTTGAGATATATTTTTTTAATTCCCGCTTTCTCAAATTTGCATATTTTTTACATATATCTGTTTACTCAATGTCATCTAGAGACAACAAATATTAGCATACAGATAAAATGATAATTAATTAGTTCTGTTATAAAACACTCAACATTTCTTCGAAATTTTATGCAGATATCTTAAAAACTGTATGCGCTATCTCATTTTAAAGTTTTCAGAAAGTGAAAAAATCAGTATCTCAGAAAAGGGCCCGACAAAAATAAAATGCATTATAATTGATGTTTAACGTAAAATTTTCTGAAAACAAGGAGAAGTATTCAAATGAGTTACCTCAAAAGCTTTCCCCACTGTAGGTAACTCCTTCATTCCTTCATTTTGAAGTTTTTGCTTCTCCCCTCTCTGTTTAGCTTGAATTTCTCATATTGAAATTTAGAGTTCGAAACTGGGCTTCAAATTTGGAACTAGGGTCTGGAAGTGGCTCATTTTAACAACATTTTTTGAGTTTTTTTGGAAGATTTAACTGTAGTCTGTGTCTTGAAGATATGCACTACTGAAATATGCCAAAACAATTTTTTTTGAAAATTCCGAAAATTTTCACAAATTTTCACCTTAGTCTTACCTTAATAATACATCAACGTACTTTTAGAAATGAGGACTGGTTAACTTCTTTTCGCAAAGAAAACACGTAAACTACAACCAACCGGTTATTAAAATATTTGCAACTAAAAAATATGTTTTTAAAATTTTGGCAAATCGCTATGGGTCTTATGATGTGAAATATATTTACAAGAAAAAATCGTACCCTAATTTATTCTTAAAAAAATGAAGGTTCTTACGAACATTCACTTTCCGACCGTCTTCACCGAGATTTCATCTCGGAGCTCGTGTATCCATTTTCATATACACAAGTGCAGAAAAACTGGTACATCTACCAATATAGTGTAGCCTCCCCCACCCCCACCCACCGCGCATGCAGAAGTGCCGCAACACGACGTGGTGTGGACTCGACTAATGTCTGAAGGTATCCTGGAGACAATTCACACCAGGAATCCTGCAGGGCAGTCCACAAATCCATAGGAGTGCAAGGAGGTAGAGATCTCTTCTGAACAGCACGTTGCAAGGCATCCCAGATATGCTCGATAATGTTCATGTCTGGCGATTTAGGTGGCCAATGGAAGTGTCTAAAGTCAGAAGAGTGTTCCTGGAGCCACTCGGTAGCAACTCTCGATGTGTGGGGTGTCGCATTATCATGCTGAAATTGTCCAAGTCCGTCGGAATGCACAATGGACATGAATGGGTGTAGGTGATCGGACATGATGCTTACGTACCTGTCACCTGTCAGAGTTGTCTCTAGACGTATCAGGGGTCCCATATCACGCCAACTGCACACGCCCCATACCATCACAGAAGCTCCACCAGCTTGAACAGTCCCCCGGCCGCACCGCTGTCGAAGATTTGATGTTTTACCGGATTCCTGATATTCACGGTATACCCGTGAAATGGTCATATGTGAAAATCCAAATTTTGTCGCTATCTCGGAGATGCTATGTCCCATCTCTCTTGTGCCGACTATAACGCCACGTTCAAAATCACTTAAATCTTGATAACCTGCCATTGTAGCGGCAAGAACCGATCTAACAGCTTTGCCAGACATCTCTTGTCTTATATAGGCGCTGCCGACCGCATCGCGTTACGCTGATTGGTTGCAAAGCTCCGTTATTTGCATACGCACGCCTGTACCAGTTTTTCTGGCACTTCAGTGTACATTTTATTGCTTAAGTGGTAGAAGTGTTCAAAAGGCAATATTGCCCGAAAATTACACTAAAAATTGTGTCACGTTGTCAAATATTTACAATCAATAGTATACAATATTGCTCGAAATTGAGCACAGATTATAATTTATTGCCCACAAAAAGCTAGGGGTGTGTAAAAGCCTGCTAGTTTTATTCTCCGAAGTCGAATCTTCCCAAGTTAATGTAAAATAACATCGTCGGTAATACAAAGATGTGAAGCTGTTTTGCCATCCTGAAGTGGATGCACAACATAGGATTGTCGGTAAACTAGTATTTTCGTCCGACTTTGTCACAACTATGACCTTAATATACTTATGGAAATTACTATAATTATTTTAATTAATATCACCTTATTAATTCTCATTTTATTTTATCACATTTAGTTCCAATGTACGTTTAATGTATTTTTACAATTTACAATACAATATGATTTATTTTTCAGGTATATTAAGATGTTACAGTTTTTACATATGCCACACAAGTTTTAAAATAATAAAATATACCTGAGGGATGACTGGAAAAAAAAAGCTGGCAAATACCAGCCTGACGCGAGTCCCCGTCACCTCTAAAACTTAATTACATAAATCGAAAGTTGACATAATATCTAGAGTTGCAGCTCTGTAACTCCCAATTATAAGCTTATATGACTGCAACCTTATGTCATTGAAATCTTTCATCTGCATTCTTTCATTGTAGCTTTTCATATATGTTCGGAATGACGATGATTTAATTCGAAGCGATTGTGTTTTTATCCCATTTATTATTTATTAAATTATCCCATAATTTAAATAAATGCCTTACAGATGCTTGTTGCACATCGGATTTGGAATGTCGTTTTTCAGTAATTTATCTGTCTGTCTGTCTGTCTATCTGTCTGTCTGTCTGTCTGTCTGTCTGTCTGTCTGTCTCTAGATAGATAGATAGATAGATAGATAGATAGATAGATAGATAGATAGATAGATAGATAGATAGATAGATAGATAGATAGGTAGGTAGATCATTTAAGCTTTATTTTGTTTTCATGTAAAAACTGCATGTACGGTCTCACCTTATTTGGCGCAAAATAACCTTGCTGTCCTTGCGCCATAAAAACCAACCAATCACCTTATTTATTTCGACATTTTAGACATTTTTTTCTTCATTTTCATTTTGAGGATGTTACTAAATTATTATTACTTCCAGGTGACGTCAGCAGAAGTTGTAGCTTGAGTAGCAACAAAGGAGCATTCTGGGAGGAACCAGATTTTTCTGGATGCTTTTCAAATGCTTTTCTTTCCATTAGAAAGAAGGTATGATAATTCTATTTCTCTCCATAACTTAGGCGTATGCAGACATTTCATAAGTGGGGTTATAAGGTCTATAGGAGGGTTACAGAGCTACAACTCACATATTCCTATGTTAAATATACAAAATTTCATTGCAATGGGGGTACAACCCCATCAACACCCCCTGCGTACGCCATAACATATGACATTTTGAAAACAGAATAGAATGAAACTTTCTGAAAGTAGCTGAGTTCAAATCCCAGTATACATTGTTGTATATAAGAAATTATTGAGTTGAGTGGTTTGGATTTCAGGCTATGTAAGCCGCCTGTTTCGTCTCAGATGATACATTGCACATCCTGGAAGCGTGCAACTGATAATAATAAGTTGTTATATAGTTAGTAGTTATTAATAACAACATTATATTGTAGTATAGTTTATTATTATATACGTTACAGCACAATACTGCTGCTCAAGTAACAAAAAATATTTTAGTCAGAGGCATATATCAAATAGCGATGTAACATTATTTCCATGATTTTAAAATTGTGAATACAGTTATCATTTAAAATAATCAATTATTTTTCACATCGAATGTAGTTATTATTATTAAATACATAAAAATTTCGATATAACAAATTAAATGTTTTCTAAGTCGCAAATATTATAAGTGATAGCTTTTAATGTGTATAATAATATAATTTTAATATAATATAGATATATACAGTAGAGTCTCCATATAACGAACTTCCATTTAACAAAGTTTTCTATTTAATGAAATTTTCGGCGGAACCTTGACTTTGAATGGCACTAACATGTAAATTTGTCTCCATATTACGAAAAACAATTTCTATATAACGAAGTTCTTTTTATAAAGAATTTGATTTTTTTTTTAATTTACCTTTTACAATTTTTCAGCGGGATGGTTAGGTAGAAGGGGTAGTTGAGGATTTTAAGCAAAAAGACGGAGGTGAGGTAGCCTTCTGTATAGTGGACATAGGGTCAGTTGTGATAAATAATTCTATTGTTCTAAACTGGGAACTTCGAAGCAGCGGGGATGTATCACTCTGCAGGTGTGGCTAAGCCACGAAATTTGCTTCTCGCACATACGTGTTGCATTGTTGAAGAAAATGTTATAGATGACGTGTTCCGATATTTACAAAAGTGTGAGAATTTCTATAAATAAAACGTTTTTAACAAGATACTTGTACAAAGCAAAATTAGTGATTATTTCTCTGTTTCAAATATGTTGTATGAGGATCATACAGATATAAAGTAATCCTCAGTCTTTACTTTTGTTATTAATTTGTACGTACTTGTATACAAAAAATATTTAAATTCGTTGAAAAAGAAGAGTCTACTGAATTTAGTCTTTACTGTCCAAATTTAACCTTTTTCATTTTATCGAAATTAAGTTTCATCATTTATGTTAATTTCTATTTAACGAATTTTCCTTATAACGAAGTTTTTCAGAGGAACGATGGCACTTCGTTAAATAGAGACTCGACTGTATATTGTAATTTTAAAATCTATGATAGTATATATAAGAGTAATAATGGTTTAATATTAACAGTATAATATAAACTATTTAATATATACCAGCATTCATTTTAATAATAAATAAAAGGAAAGGCACAATAATGTGGAACCTCTAAATCAGAAATAAACAGCCTTTTTTTAAGTAAGGAGACATTTTTATCTAATTAAAAAGAAGAGTCTAAAGAACCTCATCTCTTTGCTTATACTTCAAACAGAAACGAAAGGAATTTATAAAGAAATGGAACAGAGCGTGGGAAAAAGTTTTATTCAGTCATGCTTTGGAATGTTACTTGTTGACACTGGGAAAAACCTCACAAATATCTAATTATATCTAATATGAACTTCTTGAGGACTAGAAGTTTAAGAGATGCCGTTAAATGCAAAAAAAAACACAAGTTTCTAACTTACTCTCTGCGACGATAATATTTTCAAAATGAAGTGTCGTCAAAGGAAAATTTCCCCGCAAAGTATAGTACGAAGTCCGTTAAATAAAGTGTTTACTGTAATTCAGTAATTTTCAAAGATAGCGACTCGATACAAATAATAGGGAGAGAAAATGTTTGATTGTTTGGTGTTGACAATTTTCCAAAAAGTATTTAAAGCTTTTGAAATTAGTATAACTAAAAAGGAAATGCATTCTTCGCCATTGTGATCAGGATTCGGTTGAACAAAAAAATAGAAATTTGTTTTGACTCACATTTTTGATAAATGGACATTTTATGGAATATAAAGTGCCAAAGAACTTCCTCTTAAACCGTTTTAAAAATAATCAAAGGTTTGTGAAAGGTTTTTATAAAATATTTTCCTTATAGTAAGAAATTTTTAATCGTGTGAATGCTTCCAGAACATACAAGAAAGGCATTTTAATTAGAAAAAGGAAGAATGCCGTTAAGAAATAATACATTTCTGAGAAAAAAAATACAGTAAGGTCTGAAACACAATCGTTTATAAAAAATTTTGATCGTCTTTTGCCGTTCTTCGATTTGCTGTTTCATCTAGATATCATCAGATCTTATGAATATGTCTACAATCTTATCTCGTAAAGCATCTTAGCCCTTGAAAATCAATTTATGGATCTTTGAAATGGAAAAGGAAAACTCAGAAACAAATCAACGAACACTAGCAACAAAATGTCTATATAATTGCAATGATATTTGTCATTATCTATGAAAATGCATAATGTATTGCAGTTGAACTGTAAGAACATGTGCATACACGATAGGAAAACGTTTAATCATTTAAAAGTAATATGCGTTATCCGGAAAAGATAAGAGCTTATTGCTTTTCAATTCAGTGCAGATGCGAAAAATGTTTTTAAAATAAGAAACGGTTTGAAGTAGAAGTAAAAAGAGTGAAAGATAAATTTATTCAACTAACGTACTACAGAGTAGGGTTTCCATATATATCATCATCATCATATTCAACCATTATCTATCCACTGCTGGATGAAGGTCTCTCCAAATGCTTTCCACACAAGTCTATCCTGAGCAATTCGCTTCCACGTCACCCCAACCTGTTTTCTTATTTCATCCACCCATCTAGTTTGAGGACGTTTTCTAGGTCTTCGGTGGTCTCTTGGAATCCAGTTCAGAATTTCTGTTGTCCATCGTTGATCAGTTCTTCTTGCAATATGCCCAGCCCATCGCCATTTCAGCCCTTTTACTTTAACAATGATGTCCTCTACTCTAGTTTGCTCTCTCACCCAAGTGTTCCTTTTTCGATCTCTCCTAGTTATTCCAAGCATGCACCTCTCCATGCTCCTTTGCGTTGTCTGTAACTTTCGTATTGCTCCAACTGTTAGACTCCATGTCTCTGATCCATAAGAGAGGACTGGCAATACACACTGGTTGAAGACCTTTCTTTTTAGACACAAAGGCAATTTCCCCTTCAGGATAAAACTGTTTCTTCCAAATGCACTCCATCCAAGTTTTAATACGCTCCGTTGAGTTCTTTTCCCGATGTTGCCATCCATTGAAATCAGCTGGCCAAGGTAAATATATGAATCAGCAATTTCTAGCTCAATGTTGTCAACTTGTATTTTTGTTTCCTCTACGAAATTATTGAACATGATCTTAGTTTTTTGTAGGTTCATCTTGAGTCCAACTTCTTTACTTCTAGTTGAGAGCTCCTGTACCATGTCTTGGAGTTCTAATGGGTTCGTTGAAAAAATAACAATGTCATCAGCAAACCGCAAATGATTTAAATATTCACCATTTATTTTTATTCCCTTGTTATTCCAATTTATCTGCTGAAAAATCATCTGTAAAGCTGAAGTAAAAAGTTTTGGAGAAATGGTATCTCCCTGCCTCACACCTTTACCAATTTTGATAGTTTTGGTATCTTTATGTAACCGAAATTTTGCACTTGCATTTTTATACACACGTTTCACCATGTCAATGTACACATCCTCAATGTCTGTTGATCTTAAAGAGTTGATGACTGCTGATGTTTTAATAGAGTCAAAGGCCTTCTCATAGTCAATAAATGCCACACACAATGGAAGTTCATATTCATGTGTTCTTTCAATTAATTCTCTTAATACTTGAATATGGTCCACTGTACTGAATCCACTTCGAAATCCAGCTTGTTCTCTTGGTTGAGCTGCATCTAATTTTTTCTGCAGGCGATGTGTTAGCACTTTTGTGAAGATTTTATAAATAGCAGGTAACAAGCTAATTGGTCGGTAATTTTTTAAATCCTCTTTATCACCTTTTTTATGCAAAAGAATTACTGTTGCAGAATCCCATTGGTTTGGTATGTTACCGCTGTTAAGACATTTGGTAAAGAATTTTGCAAGTATGTCTTCTACATATTCTCCAGCTTCTTTTAGGATATCTAATGTAATGCCATCATCGCCAGGGGATCTTCCTTTCTTCATACTTTTTATTGCAAATGCTACTTCTTCTTTTAAGATTTTTGGAGCTGTTCCTTCGACTATCTCAGAGTCTTCGTTTAATCCACTGTTTCCCTCATACAGCTTTCTGTAGAATTCTTCAACTCTTCTAAGTATTTCTTCCCTATTTCTTGTTACGGTGCCATCCTCTCCTTTTAATGCAATGATGTGTTTCTTCCCAACAGATAAACTTCCTTTAACAACCCTAAGGCTCTTGTTATTTTCAATGGCTTTCCTTACTAGCTCACAGTTGAATTTTCTTATGTCTTCTTTCATGCTTTTGCGCAGAGTTTTACAAAGTTCTATGTACTCAATCCTGGAACTGGTATTTTGATTGTCCACCTTCATATCTCTTCGCCTTTTCATGAGCTGTTTCGTCTTCTCAGATAATTTGCTATTGTGCTTTTTACAGGTTACACCACCAATTTCCCCAGCAGTTTCAACTATTGTCTTAACAATGTTTTCATTTGCTTCTGAGATATCACTTTCATCAATAAGTCCTTCCAGTGCAGAAAAGCGATTTTTTAATTCCAACTTGAATGCCTCGGTATTTTCTTTTAATTTCTTTAAATCCACCCTCTTACTTACTTGTTTCCTAATGAGCTTCTGTCGTTCTAATTTAGTATTTAAGTGCACTTTACATCTCACCATTCGATGATCACTTCCAGTATTAAATCTGTTCAGTACACTGCAATCTTCAATAATTGATTTCTTGTTTGCCAGGATATAGTCAATTTCACTAGTTCCCCCATTTGGGTGTTTCCATGTCCATTTTCTTTGCGGTTTCTTCTTAAAAAATGAATTCATGATGCTAAGATTTTCAGCTTCTGCAAATTCGATGAGTTGATCGCCACGTTCATTCCTTTCCCCATATCCGTATTTACCAACCGATGTCTCTCCTTGTTCCTGTTGTCCAATTCTTGCATTGAAATCCCCCATGATGAGCTTGATATGTTGTTTCCCTTTGGTGTGTAACTCTTTGATTTCTTCATAAAATTCTTCAACCTCTTCGTCGGTATGGCTTGATGTTGGTGCATATACCTGTACTATTTGAAGTTGGTATCGCTGGGTTAGTTGAACAACGAGCCTCGCTGCTCGATCTGACGTGCTTTCGACTTCAAGAAGGTAGTCTTTAATTCTTTTGTTGATTAAGAAGCCAACACCACTTGTTCTTCCAGTTTCCGTTCCTCTATAATAAAACAAATGTCCACTTTTAAGTTCCACCAACTCTTCACCTTTTCTTCTAACTTCACTGAGTCCTACAATGTCCCATTTGATCTTGTCAAGTTCTTCTTCCAATTCCTGAAGTTTTGCTTCAGAAGCAAGGGATCGTCCATTAAACGTAGCCAAGGTCAATAACAAACGGCAGCCTGGGCCATTCCAGTGATTCTTAGCACCCCCTGCTTTCATGCCACACTGACCGCTGCCTTGATCAGGAGCACTCCAGCACCTGGAGACTAGGGGCCATGGTTTCTGGTGTGTCAACATAATGGAGGAATTAGCCATAATTTCACCACGCTGGCTAGACGGGTTGGTGAATTAGCCCTCCCCTTCCGCCTTTCTATCCGTGTAGCAAATATTAATTTGCCACATAAATAGAAAGCTCAGCCTGCACCACTTGAAGGCGGGGTAGGACACTAGGTTACTGGCCTGGCCGGTTCCACACATCGTCACATACGTTCAGCGTGTGGGTCTCCTTCCAGTTAGATACCAGCAACCCTTTTGCAGGCCATATATATATATATAGCTGTTGCGCAATATTCCTGAAGCTATCTTGATATATTTTAGATTAAGGGAATGTGGGCATTATGCTATTAATTCACATTAAACGTGCTTGCTTTAATAAACCTGAACTTCATATGATATACTCGTACACTAAAATATGCATATAATGATACCCTCATAAAAAGGGAGTTCTTAATACCCTCTATATCACTTGGGACGGCGGAAAATATTGTTACAAACAGATTGTCATTATAGGCAGTACTGCTATAAAATGGTTCCACTCTACATCTAAAATAAGTGCAGATACACAGAGATTAAGCTTAATATCACAATATTTTAAAACATGTTGCATTCATAAATGAATGGTAATGATTACGTAGAAATGAAAACAATTTGTGCTTAACCCAAAATGAAATTCAGCACAATATATGTACAAAATTA
This sequence comes from Dysdera silvatica, assembly GCA_006491805.2. Classification (NCBI taxonomy): domain Eukaryota; kingdom Metazoa; phylum Arthropoda; class Arachnida; order Araneae; family Dysderidae; genus Dysdera; species Dysdera silvatica. The sequence continues at coordinate 8,533,391 of QLNU02015270.1, read as the reverse complement.
TTTTCACAAGAATTATATTCTGTAAACATGGGCATACAATGTTTAGAGTCGTTGTCATTGGCCTTCTGTGAATATTCCATGCCTGGTGCTTCTTCTGAAGCTGGGACATCTCACACGTATACTTTATCATAAACAGAACATATCTTATAGGAGACTTGGATGTATTATTGAACACATATTATACGTGTTACTACCAACCAACGTTAGTTACCGACCTTAGATGTCTGTGTCGTCTCTGCTATCTAATTATGTCTAATAGACTTGTTTGTTGTTGCAGGTAGACAGCTTAAAATTGGGTTATTTGTTGACAGACGTGTCTACTTTGCTTTTAAAAGTCAAGCGTTATCTGGTTTCCAAAAGATTGAAACTGCATGTCTGCGAAGGAGAACCCATAGTAGACATACTGGAAGACATACATAAAATAGAACATGCGGAAAGGTACAGCAGGGAAGGCTGGCAGGTAAATAACCGTTTGCGCGTTAGTTTTAAGACTTAAGCTTTTTTTTTAATGGGCATTTTATTAAAAATACAATGTTCGTTTTCGTCCAACATGTCAACTTCACTCTGTAGCCTTACCTGTATGAGGTGCATAATATTTTATGATATGCCCTAGGGCTTATTTTTTCTCATTACGTCACTACTACTTCATTATTGGTACTATTTGTCTACCACTAAAATTCCTCTCTTCGCCGTCTGCGCCTGTCTGTTGCCATGGAAATGAGACTTGGCCCATTGGCAATAAGGGAGGGGGGTATGCTAGAAGAGATGCATTCGCATTAGTACATCCCTATTAAAAATGAGCTAATTTCATGGTAGGCAGATACAAATTTGGCGATGGAGTTATCGTGATAGATAAGACTGACTGTTCCTATTGTATTATTTACGTCCATATATGAATGTCTTCGTAACTTTGTTGTAGCATTGCTATATTTTAAGTGAAAAACATTACTCATATATAATTATATTTCCTTAAAACGATTTTTTTCATTATCGATTATCGGAAGTTAAAATGCGTTCTTTAACCAATTAGCATCGCAGAAAAACCGCGTGGGAGGTTATGAAAACTCTGTTCGAAAAACTGTTTTTCAGTAAAATAACTTTGAATGATTTTTTCTAAACTTTCGATATAAACTTGAATTTTTCAAATACCTTTCTCAAATAAGTCCATTATAAACCAAACCATAAAAAAGAACTCATAAGATTGGGAGCGCATTCTCTCCTGTTAACCCAGATTTTTCCAAAGTACCTTTCACATTTGACTTTATACTTTTATGGGCACTTAAAACTCCTCGTTTATGGCTTGAAAAAGCGAAGTAAAATTTTTAGAAGCTAAAAGCGCTTTTGCTTCGGTTTACAAACCTTCCTTTCAAAGCTTCTTTTTTTTACTTCCAATTCGGGTACGTACGTGTAAAATAGGTACAGAAAAATATAACTGCAATTATCTGAACGTTTTATTTTAAAATAAAAGAATTTATTACTTTATGTATTATTTATTTAAGTGGGGTGTAAATAGCTTAAAGTAGAATGCTAATTTATGTCCTAATTAGGGAATTCTACGGACCAGGATAATACTAATAAAAAGAGGAATGGGATATTTACACGTTTTATGGATTTCATTCACGCCTATGAAAGCTACAATAATTTTGTAAATTTCAGTGATGGTTTGAATTCACTGTGCAGATATTTATAGCGATTGTGGCCGATGATCCGTGACTCGATGTTGCCTGTGGTGGGACAGGTCGGAGCCTGAATAAGTAAAAGCGAAGCAAAGGACTCTTAAATAGTCGACAAAGAAGAGTGACCTTTTCTGGAAATAACCAATGTCCGTGAAAAGTAATCCAAGGCAAATGAAACGAAATACTGAAGGCTATAGTATTTTCTAAGTGACGGAAGGTCGTTTCGACGAAGAGGGAATGTGAGATTTTTTTTTTCCAATAGTGTTTGCGTAATTAAGTTAATGGAAGTGGTCGATGCGTAACGTTTATTTATTTGTGAATAATATATGTTGTTCATTCCTCACTAAATATAATTAAATATATCTTTTACTTTTCGGGCCTTTTTTTTTCAAACGTTTCCATTTCGACTATTTTTAGAGTAAAACTTGTATTTTAATGTCGCTTATCATTATTTTTGAAAGTATGTATTACATTTTCCGAAATACGTGTGAGAAATTGATAAGTTCTTGATAATAAAGAAGATGGAATTCCATTCTGAATATTATAATTTAGAAGAAGATTACCACCACACGCATCAAGTTCAAAATTTATTCTGAAGTATTTCTAAATGTGTGGAATACGCGCGCGATTTAGCAAATAATTGTAATACAATCAAAGCCCTTTAATTTTTTGCGTACAAAGCCCTATACGACTGTCAATTTCACTACCAGGTTATCGCGACATTTTCCAGGTCAACCTGTTCCACTTGCAGTTTTCAGTTTGTTGAATTTTTATAACCCGAGGATTACAGAATCATGCGGCGACAAGCAGTTTTTATGACACGTTGTGAAAGTTCTTTAACTTCTTGGAATATGGTTCCAAGAATATATACAAACCTTTTAAAAGTTTATGAAGAATAATTTATGACTTATATTTTATGAAGAATAATCTATAAGTATACTTTATGGAGAATAATCTGTAAAGTATGCTTTATGAAGAATTTTTCTTATGTCTGATAAAGTATTCCCCCAATTATTTGAAGGTCTATATCCTGTCATTTATTTCCTATTTTTCCTTCAGGAAAAGGGTTATAGTCTTTTCAATTACTATTATAGCATTGAATAAATACAAAAAAAAATACTAAATTGCCACTAGAGGGCAGTTTTGTAAGATAACTTATTATTACGTGAGTTTAGAGGTCGCCGAAAGGTGGCCTTTTATTCGGTTTTGTGGCGTAAATCTAAAAACTTTAAAAAAATGTCTCTATAGATCTTAAACCATTCATAATTACCTAATCGGCGTTAGTCCCCTTCTCAAATTGGGTGTATTTTAAAAGCATGCCTAAAAACTTTTACTAAGCAAAAACCATTCTCAGTCTTTATTTATGTAATCACTTACGTTTGTTGCGAGCATTGAAGTATTTTTTACTATCTAATACATTTCTATCTGCCTTATTCTTTCAGGCCTTTTTAGACATCGTTTCCATTTTATTGGAATCGCCGAGACTAATAAGAAAACATTCTGTAAGTTTTCCTTCGTCTACTATGATTGTATGAAACCATATTTAATTCACGTTTCTGTAAATTTCGTAGTTAGCTTATCTTGTAGTTTGCTTATCTATTGTTTTAGCTAATTTTCTTATATAAATCCACCATAAAGATTTGTGTGAACCTGTTAGTAGTTCAATTTTATTTATATATATACGCTATAAGAGTATACACGCTTATATAATGTTGTGAATGTGTACATGTTATATTCGCAAACAAAATGCGCAATACGGTTACAATATGTATGACGCAGGTTATATCACTTATGCTTATAATATTAATTAAAAATAAAATTGACATAATCTAATTGCAACAGATACGAACAATATATGAAATTCTCTAATTAAATTATTACTAATTAATAAATGTCCAATAAAATAAAATTAATAAAGTGGTTTTTTTTTTAATAATCATAGTCGCTTAACTTTAAAACGATCATCAGGGAACTTTTCTAAAAAGCTGGAATTTTTACCTGGAACTTTTCCTGAAGTCATAGAATCAAACACTGCCATGTACAAAGAATATATTCAACAACATATCCAAATATGTGCTATTATATATGCCAAATATGTATTGTATGGCAATGTATATGACAAAATATCAAATGAAGATATAATAATCTCACTCTCTCTATAGCCGTGTTCTTAATAATGGCTATTTCTGTTTCACGGCAATATCTCGTCGCACTGGAAAATGTAGAATTGCGCACGCTCAAATTAACGTCTTTTTCGGTTTAACGACGATTTTCCTTCGCCTTTCGAAAGTAGTTAAGGGGAGAATTTATTACATAAGATATGATTGAGTAAAACGGATATATATATATATAACTGTATTTCTCTTTCCTGCTCGCTGCATCTTTTGTCTAGCCCTCTTTTATTAAACCTATGAACAATATTGAGAATTAAGCATGAGATTTTGACAAGTTGCTTCATAAGTTTCTTAATTTGAGTAAACACTTCCATTATTTAACGACTTCGAAAGAATGTAGATAAAACTCCGTTAACCGCTAAAAGATGTTAATGATTTTATGGAGCATTTGGGACTCCAAAATGCCGTCTTTAAACTGAAATAATCCTTAATTAGAACAACCTTATCGAAGGAATTTTCTGCGCTTATTTATTTAGCAATTAGATAGTGTGCTATTTAAATAGCTTTTAACTAAAGGGTTTGATAGCTTACATTAAGCTGCGGAAGGTTCGAATCCTTAAGCTCGCCCAATTCCAAAATCACGCTAAATTGAAATTATCTTTGCTAAATTCTCATAAAACTTTTAGCCGCAAGGGGCACCATTGGATTAACGTTTTGATTTATATGCAACTCGGATATCCAAAATTAATGATTTATCTTAGAACCGCTGACTGGGCATGCTGGGTTTAGTGATTAATTTCGAGCGAATTAATCATTTTTCTTCGATCGAGAACTTCGTCAAAATTTGGGATTGCTTGTGACTCAATTCCCGTTGTTACGTCATGCATCAATCAACGGTGATTGCTGCTACAACAAAGTAATTAATTTTCCTGTTTATATAAAGGCTTTCGTCACAAAATATCGAATGTTCATAAATCCCCGATGTTCTTTATGTGAAATAGACGTGTTTAGCAGATGTTTTGGAAAGCTGAATAGGAACATGTGCATAAGAAATGATCCAATATGCTTCTGTCAGAAAATTGTACAAGGACTCAAAATATTTTAGCTCAATAGTAGAACAATGGCCCAATATTAAAATAGTACCCAAATTATACGAGTAGAATTATGGCTCAGTTTTGAAATAATAATGTTTAAATAATAAAATGTTACGCTCATTACCCAATACAATAAGTAGAAGCATAGGAATCATAAAAAATTAACAAGTGTACTACCGAAACATACAAAAGATGAGTTTATACTATGTATTTCATTCATTCATTTTCATCTCATATACTGAAATTGTGTATGTTAAATTATGGGAAAAGTTAATCTTTTGTTAATAGAAGAAATACAGAAGAGATTTTTTGCATTATTATACAGACAATATACTTGGGATTAGAGAACAGTAATAGAGTAAATTGGTCTCATCCCAGCCAGTAAATTAAATGAATATTGCATAATTACCAAAATATATGAAATAGTTTATAAAAAAATATACATCGAGGTAATAGATATAATATATATAGACAACGATGAAGGAATGGCGTTGAGAAGGGGTGAAGTATTACATATACCAAAGATAAGAACAGAGAAAAGTAGAAATTATATAGATTACAGGGATCTTAAGCTATGGGATACATTGGGTGAAATAACAAATAAAATGAGAAATTTTGGGCAATTTAAAAATACATTTAAAAAGGAGTTGATTGCGGGAGTGATAGGGGAATGGGATTATTACTGTGATTGTTTTAGGTTGAAAATGTCCTAACATGTCACTCAGCGTTATTTTGTTTAATTTGATTTGACTAGATTTTTGCTTCTATTACTTATTGGTAGCTGTTTAGGGTTGCAAACGAGTTATGCTACAGCATTTACTTGGAACCCACGTGTGTAAAGGAAAATTATAATCTGTAATTTCATTTGTGTTTGTTTTGGATTTATGTCATTCACATATGTAAATAAACTTCTGGTTCTGATTAATAAAACGTTAGTTTAATAATAGGATGAGTGATTTAATAAAAGAGCTGATAATTTGTAAAGTTAGCCACCTGTCTCAATATTAGATAGACGTCCCTGCTTTTCATTGAAGATTTTATAAGAAAAATGTTAGTGTAAATTATCTCATTAACGACTTTCAAGGAACTGGGAAAAACGCCATTAAACAGAAAAATACGTTATTTCGAATGTATGTAATTTTATGAACCACAGTAAAACCTGCGCCGAAAGTGACCATCTTTGGGACCGTACTGCAATGGTCACCATAAACAGGTGACCACTATAGGTGACAAACATAGGTATGGGCAAGGCTAAGTCCCTACCACTTCTCTCTTATAAAAAACGACCACTTTTCTGAATTGTTTCTGATTGATTGATTTTCTTTCTTTCCTTTATTTATTCATTCATTCATTCATTCATTCATTCATTCAGGCGGTCAATTTACTGAAGTTATTACTTTACCAGGTTCCACTTCATTTGACAGGACCTCACGGTACCATCGGTAGACAAGAATAGTTGTTCTAAGGAAGACATTTTTGAGAGGGTTACTGTACTGTAATTGGAGGGAGAAATATCTTGTATTATCTACGGTTCAATGAACAAAAATTTCCTAGAGATTAAAAAAATGTTTGTTGAAAAGTTAATTAACTCAAATTTTTACTGGATATGGTAATTATGAGAGTTTTCTCGAGTGTAATGAGCTTGCTACTAGTGAGCTTTGCAGCTGTGGGGGTGAAAAAGAAAACAATAAACATATTTCTCCAAATTATATGTTCGTTATCTTCGGGAGAGAGAGAGAGAGGCCCTCTGGGCCTACTTGAATCAAATGTTTATCTATTGGTCGTCTGTTTGTTCTGAATTATTAAAGACTAAAACGATTGTTTCTGCATTTCAGTTATTCGTTTATAATCTAGACGTTTAGTTACGTTTGTTTAGTTTTTTTATTGCTTCGTTTATTACATGGCATTTCATCCTTTCTTTTCTTAATTAATAATTAAGAAAATGTGTGTTAATATTTTAACTTGCATCTACAAGTCTCGTACTATACTTTCTTGAACACGAAGCGATCGAGTGTGCTTTCTTAGTATTAAAAAGAAAAAAAAATAGTAGAATAAAATAGAGTACAGCTATACATGTTGTCGTGTTTTTTGACCCGTCGTAAAATTGCCTCGTTGCAAAGCAACCTGTGTCTCGTTGGGTGTATACTTTCAAACTAATATGAATTAATGACGTAATGAAAATAAGCACTGCTGGAAAGCTGAGAATACAGGTTTTTACAAAAAAGAATTAAAGTATTTATTATCGTTCAAATCAATTGCAAATGAAATTTATAAACAAGTTTCTATTCGTGTCATATGATTTTTATCTCTAATTAGTGTTTAATATTAATTATATATTTCTCACATTAATACTGTATTTTATTTTTAGAAAATCATAAAACTACATGAGCAGGTTTTCGAATATGCATTCGAATATGCGGAAAACACTAACGACGTTGGCTTTGAAAGCTTCAAGAAAAAATATATTGGTAAGTTTTAAACAAAATTTGAAATAATTAAAAATGATGAATAGTTGTCTCCCAAATCCGGAAGCAATTTGTTCCATAATACGAATGCGAAACAGTAAAAGTCAAAACTCAAGAACGAATAATTAATTAAAAGGATAATTGATAACAAGAACATTTGAGGTAAGCCGGAATGGCGTAGAAAGTGGAGGGCTTTCGGGCTCAAAGCCCCCCCCCCCACTGATCTTAGATCACATCACATGATCATCTTAGCCCCTCCCCCCATATTTTGTGAATTGCTATGCGACTAAGGAAAATATAAATTCCATTGTAAATAACAGTGGGCCATATCCGGTTCACGTGAAACGATTCTTACGATACTTTCGAGAAAAAATAACCGGTTTTAAAATATATTTAAAAAGAAAAACCAGTTAAAATTATTACAACCGTTTATTAGCATAATTCTAATAGGGAAAAGAATTTTATAATATATTTAAAAAGAAGTGTCGGTTATTAAGATGGTTTTAAAAAGGACCGCCTGTCAAAATATTTTTAAAGAGAAGGACCAGCTGTTAAAATATCTTTGGGAAGCAAAATTGGTTGTTACAATACATTTTTAAAAATGAGCCGTTTACAAAATGCTTTTGAAAAGAAGGCCCGGCCGTTAAAATATTCTTGAAGAAAAGGATCGGCTATTAAAATTTTAGTAGCTCAACTCTCGCTCGAAAGTATCTCACAGCCATGGTCATTTTAATGGCGGAAGCATCTATTAGATCGAGCCTTTTTTCAAGCCTACATCAATCAGAGCTGGTGTGAAAGTTGAAAATCCCTAAAACCTCGGAATCCTACGGGACCTATCGCGAAACTTTAATAACGTAGCAAATATAATAATGAAACGAAATTAGTTATTAGTATGTACGTTATTTATTAAATAGTAGATTTATTTTTTCATTAAACGTAACTATTTGAGGGCCCTATCTTCTAGAAGAGCCCCTAAATCTTGTCCCGTACCTGCTTATTACATGCAAGATAAGTTGACGTAGCATTCTACAGATTGCATTCATAAGTAGGAATCAACATTAGTAAAGTTCAAAAATTGATTTCGACATGGTTTCTGGTGGAAAAAAACCGGCCAAGTCAATCAGAAGCTTACATCGAAACCAATTTTTAGACTTTAAACATAACACTGACTTCCAGTAATAAATCTTTAGTAATCTAACCTTGTTATCGGATGCTTTTAAGACATTATCATATTCGGCACTAATAATGCATTTATAATACAATAATTTTTGCCACCCACGTTCATATAGCTCAAACTAGAGCTTTTTTATATTTGGAGAAAAAGAGGCGCCGTCCTCATCCTGGGCTCGAACCAGGGTCCCCGCGTTGAGCCCGCGGTGTCTTGACCTACTAGACGAATGAGGACAAGAACAAACGCATTTTTCTTCGTATATGAGGATGTAAGATATTATTACCTATTATCTTTTTCTCCAACTATAAATAAAAAGCTCTAGTTTGAGCTGTAATTAAAACGTGGGTGGCAAAAATTATTGTATAATAAATTCCCCCACGAAAAACTCACAAAAATCTCGCCCCGGAGGCTTTTCTGTGTTGACCATTATTTGGCAATTGTGTTATCCCTGTGAAGGGTAATAATATCTTACAAATGCATTTATAATTAACGGCATGTTAAATACAATGAGTTCATGTATAATAGCATATGCTTATTAATACATGTATCATTTAACTAATACAGACTCCTAGCCTGACTTTAACCAGCGTTTGATTCCCATTGATGCCAAAAACAAAGCACGCTCATCGACTATCAGACACAAACAATTGTAAACAAATGTACAACTGTAAACAATTAAATAATTATATTGAGCTAGTTTGTGACAGTATCGTTTTAATTCTCAGTTATACGAGTACATATAGCGTAGAGTTTCGCACACTTATTTATACTTTAAATAAAATTTCCAAATTAATTTTTACGAAATTTCATGTTTTTTAATTTTTTAAGGATATTTTATTTTATACAATGTGTTGTTTTTTGTATTTTTAAACAGTATCAATAATTAAGCAACAATTTTTAACAACTTTTTTTTAGGCGCAGTAATATCAACGCCGATGTTATGATGTGGTTAGATGGTGAAACGTTCGTAAAGAAAAGAAATGTTTTTTGCGTCTGGTGGGGCACGATCTCAAAAAAAATAAATTAAATTAAAATAAAGAAAATCAATGTTATCAAACTATTGGTTACAAGCTAATTTTAAATCATTTTGAAAATATGACCGAATTTAGAGCGACATCATCATAAAAATATATTTAAAAACTGTTTAAACAATATATAAAATGTTTTTAAAAAAATATAGTAAAAAAATGTTTTAAAAAATATTACAGGAACATACGTGTAAAAAATATCACAGAAATGTGTTTAAACAAATATAGAAAAATGAGCTTGAAATAATTTGACGACGACACTGCGCACTATTAAAATGATACAGAAGGCAACAAATCGGCGCAGTTTATCAACTTATTATTAAACTGTGTTAATTTGTTGCCTTTTAAATTATTTTATAGAAAAATGTTTAAAAAAATATTTAAACGCTTTAAGACTGAGTAAATTAGTCCATTTCTTTAATTATTAAAGTAGAAATAGAGTGTCTACTTTGGTGATAGTTGTTGTTCGTCATTAATAAATTGTTTTAATTAAGCCGTAGAGCTTGGAAGGATTCCTGAAGGAGGTGATCGATCGCTGAAGTTCCCAATTCAGAGGTTTTCCA
>QLNU02015270.1:8509439-8523180 GCA_006491805.2 Dysdera silvatica | reverse complement strand
TGATCTATCCTGTTTGTTTTTGGGATTGGCTTTAATAAATACTGGTTGGTGTTTATATGCTTCTGCAGAAATCAAAAATAATGTCACACTTGGATGTATAGTGGTTTTATTGAGCTTTACAAACATGATTTCTGCAGTAGGTAAATCTGTGCCATGTTTAGATAATGCATCTGCTCTCCTTTTCACAGCTCCCCCAACCCCTTCAGGAGCACCCCTTACATGAACAGCTTCCCAGGAGTTCCGTGTGCCACTTGAAAATCCTTTGTCAAAAAGCATAGTGAACAGTAAATGAAAGTTCCCCCTTCTGTCGATATTGTGAAGATGGTTCTTTACTGAAAAAGTAAAGCTCTTCTATTTGTGGAAAATTGACAGATAGGAAAGAAAAAATTAGATCCATATGTTTCCAAATGGCTGGTGGGCCATGCTGAACATTAGATGATATGGTACAGGAACTGAATGTGTTAGACTCGACAGAGAAGTGAATGACGCCCGTATGTAAACTTGACTGAGCTCGTGAAGAACCAATGTGCGCAGACTGTATCTGATTCCCATATCCCAAGTTAAGGTTTTATGAGAAATCAATCTGTATGATACATTCATTATTTTTTAAATTCCTTTTAAGAAGATTAAATGCCCTATATTGATGAAGTATACTATATTGGTGGTTATGAAACTGGGTAGTTTATTTGTTCAAAATGTCACAAAACTCCTCAGTAGACGGTGTTTTATCCTCCTTAATAGTGCATTGGACAATATACTCAGAAAAATTTCCAGAATTAGAGTCAAATTTTGTTGTCTTTCTTACTTCGTTGTCCACTGCCACATTGAAACTACAGACTTATTTGGTGAAATGCTGTCAGATACTGGAATTTTTTTTTTATTCCTCTAAATGTTACATTCATTGTAAGAACAATCTTTGTTACTGCACAAATAACCTCTTTCGGAATATTAGTGAATTCAATGGGATAAATCCCTGAGAATTACCGTCTATTAGCATATGGTAGTTTTCACACGTTTTACACATGCATGTGTCACGGTCCTTTTGGTGGTATTAACCCAAAAGATCTTAAGTCTTGTGAACGATCTTCGAAACTTTAATATTTACATGTTCTTGGCTAAATTTTTTGTGCAGCATTAACGTAGTTTCGTTAAATAGTCGTTTTTGCCTTTAACCTTATCTCTTGTAATTGAGAGCTTCTTTCCATTGGTCATTCTACTCACATCCTCTCTCAAAAAGACATTTTTTGCTAGGTCATTAATTCAATAGTTTTCCAATTGGTTGCATTTTGTGTATTATGTTAAGAGAAATATTCATTTTATCCTTTTTTTTAGTACTTTTTTAGAATTTGTTTGGCCTCCAATATAATTTGCACATATTTTCTTCTTTCCTTAGATTTTCCTTTGCTATAGGATTTAACAAAACAATTCACAACTGTTTGGTTAAAAACAAGCTGTCGAATCACTTTTTCTCAATTTTATTTCTTTTAAACAGTTTCTTTGCTTTTGTGTTAGGAGACTCATTTACAGCTGCTGAATGTAGTTTATCCAATCTAGAATAACGTCTTCGTAGAGTACTTACAACTTTATCTTTCAAAATTAGTTTAGCTTTTATTCTCCTTGTAGCAAGCCGTTTTATCTCTTAACTCTTTTCCAGGCAAAATTCTGCTGTCTATTCTCAGTAGTATCAACTAAGTTTATCTGCTCTGACTTCTCTTTCTTTTTTGCACGATGTCTATGCTGCTTCTCAGCCCAATTCTTCCTGCTTGCTTTCTTGTCTCTTCTGCCATAGTCTAGTATGCATCTAATAGCTCCGACTTTTTTCAGTTTTGCATATCTTTGAATAGTATAAATTTTAAGAGCATGAGACATCAAATTGTATTTTTCTGAAAATGACCCATATACATCATGAAGTGTTTCATTAGTTGAATGCTTATTATTATTAATTAACACTAAATTATTATTATTTAATTTAATTAGCATTATTAGTATGCAGATTTCAGATGGTTTCATTTGACATTACATATACATCATGACATATACTATATACATATGACTATGAATATATACTGCCTTCCTAAAGGATCATGCAGCAGTAAATCTGTTGTGATTAAAAAAGTCACACCTAGATTGATTTTAAACTTTACAAGAAGGTTGTCAGTAGTGTTATTTATTCATGATTATAATGATAAAATGAAATAATGAGTAAATTTTTTGCCACTGGTTGGAATGTGAAAGAAAATGGAAAGGAAAGCAAATAGACGAAGAAAGTAAAGTAGATAAGTAAATTGGAAATAGCGAAAGGAAAGGAGGTAGATAAATTAAAAAAGTTAAGGAAATAAAGGAAAATAGAGACAAAGGAAGGTTAAAGGAACAGAAAATTAAGTAGAAAGACATAGAGAAAGCGTAAAAATAATTAAAACTTACCAATAGAATAAAAAATGTATCGCAACGTTTTGAGAACCACTGTTCCCTTTATCAAGTAGAATATGAGAATGTCCTGTATTTATACCCCTAGTTCTGGGTTTTCCCAGAGCATTCCCGCACCAAGGTTTTCCATGAACTTTTTATCCCAGCCCACCTCTTCTTGCACAAATCAATAGGTTTTGAGATATTATCTTGATTCCTCAATTGAAAAGTCTGCCAAGATTCAAGAAAAAGTCTATAAGGATGAGAAGTTACATTTCTATGAAGAACTTTACATTCCAATCAGGAGCATGTCCCTTCTCCCAAGCATGTTCTGCCAGAAAATTAGACATTTCACCATTTTCTACATCACAAAGATGCTCCTTTTTCCTCTTACAAACAGTCCTTCCCATTTTGCCCATATATACTTCTTCAGAATCCTTACACTGTACCTGGTAAATAGCTCCAGGTGATTCTTTCTTGGAAACTCTTTCATTCTAAGTAACCAATCATGTAAAGTAGCAGCTGGTTTGCAGAAGGTCTTATCACCAGCTATCCTCAACATACATGCAATCTCCTCTGAAACTTGTTCCACATACGGCAAAACCATAGATCCTTTAGTCTACCACCAGCAGTGCCAGCCATATACCGACTCAACCGATTTGGCTGAATAGGGCCCCACGCTTGTGAAGGGCATTTTTGTTTAATTGCAAATTAAGACTATTTTTCCAGGAGACACAAATCACCAAGATATCAATGCAGAAATGTTTTTCAAATGCCTTGAATTGTTAATAAAGAATGATGATGATACTGTTCAGCACTATTAAAATATTCTTACGTTATATTTTTTTACTATAGAAGTATTTAGGAGAAATGGGCTCAAGAATTCATATAATAAACCACCAAACCGAAAAAATACAAACATAACGAACCTACCAAAATACTGTACCAAATAAGTACACGCAAAAACACAAAAATCCTGCAGAAAAACAAAAAATACCAACTAAAATCCAAAGCTTAAAAATTAAATACAGTGAAACCCTTTATTAGCGGACACTCGCCAGATAGAATAAAAAGCCCATAAAGTAGGTCCTTCTGAAGTGAGTTTATTGTTGGGAAATTCCTATCTGACGTAAGAAAGGGGAACCGTCAGGGGGGGGTTTATCCAGGATTCATAAACTGGGGGTGTACAAAATTTTTAGGGGGTGTGGATTGGAGATAATCGATTATTTACGTTTTTGTTTTTTGGATAACTTTTGGCTGATTTTTGGAGAGAAGTTTTTTTTATGATAGGGGTGTTCAGTTTTTTTTAAGTTTTTTCTTTAGGTGTTAGTAGATACACTGAACAGGAGGGGGGGGGGTTAGATTTCATTAAGCAGGTGTATCAAAAAATCTGGAGGGTGTGTGTATAAATCCCTGGGGACTGTGTCTTTAACCATAAGTAAAGTTACACGAATTTTTTAAAATAATACTATAACACTTTATATTTTAATTAACACTAAAAATAAAAACACGACGTTTCGGGAGCCAACTGCTCCCTTTGTCAAGTGAAGGCAGAATGCCCTCACTTGACATTCTGCCTTCACTTGACAAAGGGAGCAGTTGGCTCCCGAAACGTCGTGTTGTTTAAACCTTACGCCAGTGTCGAAATAACTGTTTGTTATGGAATCTCCTGGTGAAACTCTGTATTGTTTCGTTACTAAAAATAAAATTAAACATATTATGAATTAATACAAGTTTCAAAAAATTACAATCTAATGGTTACTCATCCATTAGGGAAAAAACCCATAAAAAATGTATTATTTGTAAAGCAAATATGAATATTGGAAACTCCCTGAATAGCGGACACCTCAGAACTTGAGTATTTGCCTACTATTTGGAGGTGTCTTATTTGGAAAGGATAATAAGAACCTATATAATAAACAGCGTTAGATAATGGGAATTGGAAAACTGTCTGTTAAATAGAGGTGTCCGAAATTTCCGTTATCCGAAACTGTGTCTCTTCCTGCTTTGTTTTGGTTAACAGAGGTTCTACTGTATATTCAAAACTTTGTTTTTGGTTTAAAATCACTCTGCATGCAATCCAAAAGTATTTGCGTGCCAAATATGGCACGAGTGCTATAGGTTGGCAACCCCTGGTTTAGAGGCTGTAAAACTGACATTACGTTGGGGGATAAAAACACAATTCGACTGTGGAGAGATTTCCTACTTGAGGATAGGAAGTGTTATTGAGAATCGTTAAAAATTTTACATTTTCACTGACATTTTGTAACATTTAAAAGTTAGAAAGAGCATGAATCCATGTTGACTTAAGTGGGTATCCGTTCTGCGATGTTGAGTTAAAAAGGTTTCTGACCACAGCATAATAATACATTAGATCAAACAAAATGTTAAGTTCAGTTATCCGGAATGTCAACTTTGAGGGTTAAGTTAGTGTTGCTGCACTATACTAGCATGATCACGTACGACCAATCCACTTATCAAGTTGTGTGTTAAGAAAAACTACCAATGTTTTGAAAACTTATTTTCTTGGTTTGGGTTATTACTTGTACAAGGTTATAGTTTCTGTAATAAATATTAATCTACAGCGCACTATCTTTAAATGTAAGTGATTATAATCAGTGATCACCATTCAAGAGAACCCAAGGGACATTTTATACCACCCTTCGAAAGATTGCAATAATATGGTTGCATACATCACTGGTGAAGAAGGTTAAGGACCATTGGAAATGAAACTATGATCACATATATGGCTTTAAAATCCATAGTAAATATAACTAAATGTTTTCCACAAGAACATTTAATTTTACACATCTTTTATTGGGAGCTGACAAGGTATTATATATCAATTCAATTTCTGATATTACCATCCCTTATATGACCATTATGAACATAGAATTGTGTTTTGGAAATAGGCATGTTTCGTACCAATATTTACTAGCACAAAATTAGAAACTGCACAATTGTTATTAAAGAACAGAAATTAGAAAATTTCTTTATATTTACAATTTATTAGACTGTAATATGACTCTTTAAAAAATATACAGTCCTATTTTTCATTTACAAAAAGTCTGTTAATAGCGTAATGTTTTTGTTCTTCCTAAGATGGAATATGTTAGGAAATATTTTGCATGCAAATGGAGTGAGTGAATAGTGAACCCTTGGTATAAATATTTTAGTTAACGGTGAGAGATAAAGTTCTTAAATGCAAGAGCTATCGTGAGTTCTTTTATGATTTTTAAGAGTTGATGCTTGAGCAAATACTTTGTGACATAGTTGACATTGAAAGGGCTTTTCTCCAGTATGTATTCTTCTGTGTTCAGTAAGATTTGAAAGCCAACTAAATGCTTTATGGCATGCTTCACATTTAAAAGGTTTTTCGCCTGAATGTATTCTGCTGTGTTTTTTAAGCTCCGATGCACAAGAGAACACTTTGAGACACTCTTCACACTTGTGTTTCCCTACAGCATGGACACTTTTATGCTTATTAAGAACTGACATTCGAGTAAATGTTTTGCAACACATTTCACATTTGATCATCTTCTGTCCCACATGGATTTTTCTGTGATATCTAAGACTTGATGAACGATTAAATGTTTTGTGGCACACTTCACATCCAAAAAGTTTCTCTCCAGTATGAATTGCTTTGTGCTTGTTAAGACATGATAACTGAGTAAATGTTTTGTGGCACACTTCACATTCAAAATTATTTTCCGCAATGTGAATTTTTTTGTGTGCTATAAGATTGGACCTTTGAGTAAATGTTTTTTGGCACTTCTTACACCCATAAAGTTTCTCCCCATTGTGGATTTTAATATGTGCATTAAGACTCGACAAATGAATGAATGTTTTGGGGCATACTCCACAGTTAAAAGGCTTTCGCACAGTATGAGTTTCTTTATGCGTCCTAAGATTTGATAGCACAGTAAATGTCTTGTGGCACACTTCACATTCAAAAAGTTTTTTTTCAGTGTGGATTTTAACGTGTTTCCTAAGATTTGGTAAGTTACCAAACACTTTGTGGCAGGTTTCACATTTAAAAATCTTTTCTCCAATATGAATTTTTCTATGTTCTTTAAGATTTGATAAAAGAGTGAATGTTTGGTAGCACACAATACATTTAAAAGGCATTACTCCGGTGCACATTCTGTGCTCTTCAGGTGTTGAAACACATGTAAATTTCTGATGACACACTCCACATTCAGAAGGTTCTTCCTCAGTGTATTTTCTTCTATGTTCTTTCAGATCTGACACATAAGCAAATATTTTGTGGCAGTCTACACATTCAAGGGATTTTTCCTCGGCATGCTTTTTTCGGTGTTCAACAAGATCTGATGTATAGATAAATATTTTGTGGCATTCTTCACACTCATGAGATTGTTTCTCAGTATGAATTCTAATATGCCTCCTAAAACTTGATAACCGGCTAAATGTTTTATAACACATTTTACATTCAAAATCCTTTTCCTTAGCATGATTTTTTATATGTTCCTTAAGACTGGATAACTGAGTAAAGGCTTGGTCACACACTTCACATGCAAGGAGCTTTTCCCCAATATGGGTTTTACCATGTTCTGTAAGACCTGACACATTAATGAATGTTTTTCCGCACACTTGACACTCAAAAAGCTCTCCTCCGCTATGCACTTTTCTGTGCCTGTTCAGATTAGCAACCCTAGAAAAAGTTTTGAGGCATACTTCACATCCAAATGGCCTTTCCTCAGTATGCATCATTGTATGATCCTTAAGACTTGATAATCGAATAAATGTTCTGTGACATACTTGACATTCAAGAGTCTTTTTTTCAGTGTGAAGAAGTCTTTTATGAATGTCAAGCGACTTTACGGAAGAAAATTTCATGTTGCATAAGTCACATTCCAATGATTTTACCGTGGTATTCATTCTACTGTGAATATTTCTCTTTATTGGTATTCTACTGCAAAGCCTTTTCCTAGTAAAATATTTTATATCACTTTTCACTGACAACTGTCTAAACTTGTCAAAGAAATTTGTTGGGAAGTTGTAGTTATTAATATGTTTCAAACACATTCAAATTATTTTTCAGTAAAGCATGTTTACTACTGTTTCATCTCCAGTCAACACTACACATAATCAGGACAAATTATGACATACCTTTCATCTAAATGGATTATCGACATCACGTGGCACACCTTCCATACCCCAAAAAGATAATCCTTTGTAGGCAACAGTTTACATCATTTTAAGTAAATTACAGGATTTGGTTTTCTGATGAGTCAGTTTATTGAGTATGCTTTGGGTAATGTAAATCTGTGGAATGTACTCCACGTGTTAGGTATTTCAAAGAAAGCAGGTAAGGCAAATCAATTGAAATAATTTAAGAGTATACGTGTAAAGATGAAAGGATAGGGGATAGCTATGAGGTGCCCCTACGAGGCATTTTTCACTTACAGGAGTTTGATATAAACTATCCACGAATTTGTGTCTCACCACAAACACTGGTTCTATAAATCTGTTAGTGACCTGTTTCCTATTATTGATATTTCATAAATAACATCCGTTTTCTTCAATATCAAGGAGTTCTTCTGCTTTTACTTTACAACACGGCAAGCAGCAGGTCAGTAAGATGCATCTGTTAATAAGAGCCTGTGAAAGAAAACACAAAAACATTAAAAACTAACAGAAACACATATATACTGTGAGCAGTAAGGAGGTAAATGTAAAAACAAATATCATACATTAACTGCAACAAAAAAATTTTTTTTTTTTTTTTAGAATATAAGCAAGTTTACATCAATTTTTGATGGAAACTTAATCATGTAACAGTACATTATTTAAATTAATTATTTTTAAATTAACATAAAATTAAGAATGACAAATTTTACAATATTAGACTGTGTGATCACAAATTAACTACACTTAATATAACTGTTCATGTTTTATGATACAAGAACAGCTATACCTGTATGTGTGAAGACCTACAGTTTCCTAAGAACTCCCAACCTCTTTCCACCTATGGAATTAAACCCTAAACTACAGTTCTGCGGAAAAATTGGCAAGAGCTGAGTATCTATTGGAATCAAATGTGTATTGTTTGTATGATCGTCAAATATATCGCTACTTTGTCAATGCAGGGCTGTACACACACATTGTTAAAACCTTTTTCCTAGATTTTCGAAAAGTACTAGTAAAAACGATATTCCCTGCTGTACAAACTTACATTTTTAGTGTGTAGTTTATGGTCCTGATACAGACTATGCATGTGGAAGATGAAAATATTAAGCATGAACTATAATCTGCATTGTATGTAAATTCAAAACAATTGCTAACTTTTGGAAAGAGGCAGCAGTACAGAGTTCTGTTTATTGTACTATCATTTCAGCAACTTCAATATATTAGAATGTTGTAAAAATTATGAAAATATTGCAGTGTTTCCAGCTGACTTTCACAAGAAACAAGGAAAATAAGGGCAACTTGATATATATATAAAGGCCAATAAGGACTTTTTATAAAAAAATGATCAATAGAGAGCAGATTTTTTTAAAAAAGGGCTTAATAATACAATGATTTGTATACTACTTTTTTTTTTAAATAATTGTCATTCAAAATTAGCCCTTTTTCATAGAGAGTGATTATAAAAAATTGTATTTTAAACAACATCCCCACCCCGAAAAAAATGTAAATCTAATGAGCAAGAAGAAACTGAAAAATCAACTAAACAGTGCTGATTTTACTCAAAACAGAAGCCAAATATTTATTATGTAACCTCAATAATTGCTTAAATTCAAAACAGAAAATAAAAAAAAAATTCATTAAATTATAATATACAGGGTTTGTCCCAAAAGTTCCCGAAATGATTTTTTTAAAATCATTTATTCAATATCAGTTTACAATCTTTTCAGAACTTTTCAAAGTATTCTCCCCCTGCTTCGATGCACCGTTGCCAACGCTTCACCCAATCATTGAAGGCGCCCTGGAAGTCGTCAACGGGAATCTCCTTCAGTGAGGTCGTCGCGGCTGCTTTTACCGCCTCCAGCGTCCCATGCCGAGTTCCTTTCAGGGTTCTTTTGATCCTTGGGAACAAAAAGAAATCCGCTGGTGCCAGATCGGGGCTGTACGGCGGCTGGGGCAGCGTTGCCACACCCATTTTGGCCAGCAACTCGGAGACAATGAGCGCGGTGTGGGTTGACGCGTTGTCATGGTGCAAGATCCAATTGTCGCGAATTTCGTTTCGGACGCGTCGAACCCTGTTGCGCAACCGTTTGAGCACTTCACAGTAAAACTCCTTGTTGACTGTTTGTCCTTGTGGCACGAATTCACTGTGAACTACACCTTTTCTGTCAAAAAACACAATGAGCATTGCCTTGATTCGCGATTTGCTCATCCTTGCTTTTTTCGGGCGAGGAGACTCCTTGGTGTGCCACTCGCTGCTCTGGCGCTTTGATTCGGGATCGTACTGAAAAATCCACGTCTCGTCCCCTGTGATCACTCTGTCCAAAAATTCTGGGTCCGTTTCGTAGCGTTCATGCAATTCCTGGCACTTCAACAAACGCTGCTCCTTCATCTCACTCGTCAGGACTTTTGGCACCATTTTCGAGCAGACTTTCCTCATTTGAAGATCCTCCGTTAAAATGCGATGAACGATTGTTTTGGGTATTCCACACTCCTCTGCAATCACCCGAACACTTAATCGTCGGTCATTGTCCAAAACTTGACGCACTTTTTGCACCGAGTCGTCCGTTTGTGATGTCGACGGGCGTCCAGAGCGGTCGTCGTCGTTGACGGACTCCCGACCTTCCCGGAACCGCTTGTGCCACATGAAAGTTTGGCTTTTTTTCATCGCCCCGTCACCGTAGGCTTTCCGAAGCATTTCGAGTGTCTCCGCCCCGTTTTTACCCAGTTTCACACAAAATTTGATTGCATAACGCTGCTCCAAAAACTGGTCCATTTTTTGATCGACGAGGGTGCAGTAGATACCTCTGCGCGGAGCGTGACCCTGCCTCAACAACTGCCCGCAGGCGACTGATACCGGTCTCGTTTCCAAGCTCAGATCCCCCACCAACTTCTCCGCCCCGTCAGCCAGCGTTGCCAACTACAAAAAATCATTCCGGGAACTTCTGGGACAAACCCTATACAATGACACCTTCTTTAACAGTCATCTCCAAAAACTGGCTACATACCAATGGAACCGAACATGTTCCATATGATTAAAAAAAATTTTTTTTTACTAATAATTTTCAACACCCACGTAGAAATTAGCTCAAATTTGAGCTGTTTTCGTTTAGGAGAAAAAGAGACGCCTTCCTCATCCTGGATTCGAACCAGGGTCCCTCCGTTTAGCCCGGAGTGTCTTGACCTACTAGACCATGAGTCGGCAAACCACGGCTCTCGAGCTGCATGCAGCTCTTTGATAATTTTTTTTCATACATCTTTACCGATAATAATGGTAGTAGTACGTCGGCGAGATTGAAGTTGACATGAAGTAAAATTTGGATAATGTTCTTTTTCATACATCTTTACCAACAATAACAATAATAGTAGTAACGTAGGCGAGATCTAAAGACTAGGCACGCTACCAGACCTCATTATAATTCTTTTTTTTGGCAATGTGTAAGCTTGCGACTAATAAGCAGAGTTTCTATGCTCTGCTCAACTACATATTTTGCCATGTTAAAATCTCCTTAGAGGTGAGTTTTTGCCTGGATTTATAACTGGTTTGCTCTGGATTTTTTTTCCAGAAACTTTTAGTGAAGTTTTTACTTAAAACCACTTTTTTTTCAATACTCTCTTCGAACGTTTGGTGCTAACATATACGTGACCGACAGCGGAGGATAATTTAGTACTTTTCTTTGGTCCCTTCTGGGTTGCCATTCTGGTGATTTCCTGGCCATGTTACTTAAATTGCTAGTCATTTTTAGTGTTCTATTTGTTTGTTCTTATTTAATTCTTAAAAATATATTTTTAACCTTTCCTTATAGATACCGTTAAATGGCTTCTAAGAAAAAGATACGAAAAATAGCAGATGAGCGTCGCAAATTCAAAAGTGAATGGATTGAGTCTTTTCGTTCATTACAAACTCGAATGGTCTTCCCACATGTCTTATTTGCAAAGAACAACTTGCAGATAATACAAAGTCGAATGTAGAAAGACACTTTCAAATAAAGCGTGGCTCATTTACCACAACATATCCCGTTGGTGATATGCAAAAGAAAGCAGTAGAACTTCAGGAAAGTTTGAAAGAAATCAACCACTACATTTAATAGTTGATTGCAATCTGCTAATGCCATTTATATTGCCAGCTTCATAGCGAGCCAGGAAATCGCTATTAGAAGAAAACCTTTTAGGGATGTCGAGTACATTAAAAGCTACTTTATAAATGTATCAAAAGAACTCTTTACATATTTGAAAAATAAAATTAAATAAATTTGAAAGTATTCCACTGTCTGCTAAAACAATAACAGAATGGCTAAGATGGCATCAAATGTAACTGACCAACAAGCGGAAGATATTACATCAGTTTCAGCCATATCAATTGCAGTAGACGAGTCTTGCGACACATAAAATACAGCATAAATTTGCCTTTTTGTGCGCTATATTTCATCCGAAGGTCCCAAAGAAGAACTTTTAGGCTTATTGCCACTTAAAGGTCAGACCCGAGAAGTGGATATTGCAAATGCTGTCGTTAGTTGTATGGAAAAAAATAACATCCCACTGACTAAAATTGTGTCAATAGCAACAGATGGAGCCAAGAGTATGTTAGGTGCTAAAAAAGGATTTGTTTCCATTTCAAAAGTAAAAATTAATCACGAGGTGATTACTTTTCACTGCATATTCCACCATGAAGCTTTTTGTGCACAAACGGTTCCAAAAGAATTTAGTCAAGTTATGAATTTAGTAATTAAGACCGTTAACAAATTGTAGCACAAAAGCTTCATCACCGTCAATTTAAAGAGCTTCTTAGTGAAATGAACAGTGAATATTCAGATCTTTTTAACAACATGCAATGGCTTTCAAGAGGTAAGATGCTAAAACGATGTGCTTCTTGCTTAAAAGAAATCAAACTATTCCTTGGTGACAAAGGCACACATTATTCAAAATTAAAAGATGATCAATGGTTGCAAAAGTTACATTTTATAGTGGACGTAACGACACATCTGAATTAACATTAAACTGCAAGGTAAAGGAAATATTGCGTTTTCGCTTCTTGAAAAAGTTATTTCTTTGAAAGAAAAATGGTTTTTTTATTTAATGACATAAAAAGGAGAACTTTATTGCATTTTTCAAGTTTATCACAATATGAAAACGTGACAAAGGGAGATGTTGACTCCCGAAATGTTGTGTTTTTAAACCTTACGCCAGTGTCGAAATAACTGTTTGTTATGGAATCTCCTGGTGAAACTCTGTATTGTTTCGTTACGAAACCAATGTTGAAATTGATATGGAATTTTTCAAAACAGCAATTTTAAAAATGAACGAATCTTTGCTTAAGAGATTTTAAAACTTTTGACAAGTAAAAGAAACACTGGCATTTATTATAGATCCCCTCAAAGCAAAAGTAACTGAATTAAGATTTCATCCATTTGGAATTGAAATAGCAGCTTTTGAAATGCAATTGCTAGACTTGGCTAGTAAAGATTTATGGAAATCAAAATTTATACGTCTTGCTACTGAAATTGAGAATCTAGAAAGAGGAAAATGCACTTTGCTTTCAAAGAACATGCTAACTGCTATCAAAAATGTACAAAAGACAGACGAAATTATCTTCAATACCCGGAAGAGCTTTCCTGATTCATACAACGAGTTGAAGAAGTTTGCATTTAGTGTTCTTAGTATCTTTGGCTCGACATACACGTGTGAACAAATGTTTTCCAACATGAACCTTATTAAAAATAAATTCAGAAACCAAATAACCGATGTGAACTTGGATTCATGCTTAAAATTAAAAGCAAATTACACACTTAATATTATAAAACTTTCTAAGGAAATGCAAGCACATTGTTCTCATTAATTAAAATGCTTACTACTTGCATGTGAATTATTTATGAATATATTATTTACATAAATGTGTATATGATGGTGTATTGATTATTCAATATATTATATTAAAAAATTATTTATTAATTAATATTTTTAATAATTTATTAATTAAATTTCATAGTAATTTATTAATTAATTTAAAAATATAACTATGGCACTTTAAATTTTTCCCGACTCATTTAATGGTGAAATTGGCTCTTTAGCGTCTAAAGTTTGCCGACCACTGACCTAGATCAATGCTTCCCAAACTATGGGGCGCTCCCCAATGGTGTGGCGTGAAACATTTTTGAAGTATACATATTTTCAAAAACCTTCCCTAAAA
>QLNU02015270.1:8480402-8499738 GCA_006491805.2 Dysdera silvatica | reverse complement strand
TATCATAATGTGTTTTTCGGTATTCTAAACAGTAAAGCTATATCTTCTATTATGCAATAACATTTTCATGGCCAAAAGTATCCTTTCCAAAGCTACAGAAATTATTGGGCAACGTTTTTAAAATTTTACAGGTTGTCTATAACGAATAGTTTATCCGTGATAGACTATCATCCACACACATTTTTGATTGGTAATGAAGTGGAATTTTACTCTGTATAAATGGTTGTATTAATCTGACTTTCAACCAACTGCCAGTCTAACACACTAAATCTTCGGTTTCCCTAATAATGATAGTAGCTATAATTCAGCTATGGCCACATTTGTGGTCCCCTAGAACACTACCAGTTGAAAGTTGCCAGTTAAGTTACTAAAGTTCCGCGCCATGCTCGAATTAACGCATTCCATTATACTAGCCTTGTTCTGCGTAAATGGAAATAGTTAATGGAACTATGCTATATAAAAATAAACAGTAACAAAAGAATATCTAATAATAGGTCAACTCAGAAAGCTAAACTGTGGTGCAGTTGTGTTTTCTGTAGGTGTAATGTTAATTGTATTTTAATCGGGGGGGCAAAGAAAAATAAAACATCTGCATACATGCAGGGTGTCCTTGAACAAACTGATCAGATGAATAGAGTAGAAATTATGGCTCATTTCATAAAAAAAAGTTAGGGTCAAAGACATGGTACGTATAGTCTGTTCTCGCTGAGTTGACGCCCGATCCCGTTACCAGACGGGTTGTTCCATTGCAGTTTAGGGAAGGCCGTCTTGGAGGAACTGGTTTTTCCCGCGCGAAAAACCAGTTTCGGCAAGACGCCCTTCCCTAAACTGCAATGGACTAACCCGTCTATTAACGGGATCAGACATCAAGTCTGCGCGAACGGACTATACACAGAAACTTAATGTTAAAATACTGGCATAAACTGGTTCCTGCGACAGAGATTTCTCTCTGTGTTTTTGTTTGGATTTAAACCAGATTAAACATTGGTGTTTATAAAGGTTCCACAGATTGGAGGTTACGTTAAAACATTGTTTCTATTTTATATGACCTACTAAGTGTATCGGAATACTAAATTTAAATGGGTACATACCATGGGCGTCCTTAAGTGTGGGGGGGGGACAGGTGGGATCCGTTCCCCAATGTTGGTATTAGGGTTCCATATCCCCCTTCAATTTCAAACAAAATGCCTTCTACTGGTATATTGACACCCCCAATATTTTCATGACATCGGCGCCGATGGCACATACATACTTTTTTTAAAGAAAGAAATACTACTTGCACCAAGGAACATATGCCCATAGCGGGTGCAAAAGCAGTTTTGATAAAGTGGGCGATATCTATGGTTTTTGTACGAACTTTTGTGTTAAACGAGCTGATTGCATTTCTCTAACCTTATGAACCCAATTTAGGACTTATCAAAGGAAGAGACTCATAGATTTACGCAAAGTCAGAACCTTGACCGGCTTATTATGACCCGGAGGTCGAGCTCGGGACCACCTCTGACTCTGGAGCGGCGGCGTATATATTCATCGATCTTTTCAATAAGCGATTTGTTGGAAAAAAAATCGTTTTCGCTGGGAATAAGTAATGATGATATTAATGAACTTCGTGAACCGGTTTTCCCATGCAAATTCATTTCCAGCCAAGGAATTTAAATTCAAATTTGAAATATTATTAAATTATTCAAAACAAAAATAATAAAAATAAAATAAACTGTTTTTTCTTTCCTCTTTCTCTAAACGAGTTGGTTTTACTTCTCAAAGTTATGAACTTAACGTAGCTACATTGTGGGCAAGGGCTTACAGTTTTATGGAGAATCCGAACATTGATTTGTTTCTCAAACGAGGTTGTAGAATATGACGCTTTAGCCCCTTATATAACCATATCGACAGGAGTTTATATTTATGGGAGATATATAATTATCATATGTTTTTCATATTCTATACCATAGATATATATGGGTACCCACATGGGTACTTCTAGGTGGATCTGAGAAAAATCATTACCACTTTCTTCAGGCTGTCAAGCATTTTTGTTTATGTACAACAATGGTTCTCAATTAGTTTATATCCCGGGCCACTTTGGATTTTTTTTTTGGTCGGGTCGGCGGGCCAAAAGATATGAAACCAAAATTATTTTACATACTATATAGGTATTGGAGTGAATAAGAGGCTTATCCCCTAGAAACTTTCTGATTCAATGAAATGACGTTGAGTTAAGAGCTTTAGCCCTCTCTAGAAAAAAATTAGCCCCCCACTGGAAAATTTTTTGCAGGTTGTATTATATAACCAGGCCAGTTTTTACTGTTCGCGGGCCGGATTTGTACCGCGGGACCTATTTAGAATCACGAATGTATAAGGTACTAAAATGCTATAAAAATAATTGATATTTCTTGGTTTGTTTGTTTTTTGGTTTTACGGCTCAAAGACTACAGTGGTCATGCTGCGCCGGGACCTACTGTTTTCCGAGGAATCCGAACCTCTTAAGGCCTAGGGAACCAAACCCCGGACTACAGTGAGCAGTGCGATCTTTATGAGATCTCTGAGTAAGCGTTCTTTTTGCACTGCTGGGAGTCGAACCCGGATTAGCCGCGCAATAGGAGAACGCGTTACCACACTGCGCCACCGCAGGGCGATATTTCTTGGTAATTAGTAATGAGCTAAAAACTACCTTATTTTAAAATGTGACTGTAAAACGTTTGAAAGTAAATGCATAGCAGAATCTGGCAAACCAAATTTTTGAATACCTTGGGGGGCCCGAACCCCCTTGGCCCACATGGGCACCCATGATTCCGTATATATTGTTTATATATGGAATGACTTTTGTTCTTTTTTGTTGTTTGTTGTAGCTGAGTACCATTTATAAGATTGAAATAAAACAATCGTATACTTTCCAATATTGAAATCTAAGAGCAAGAAATCTAATCCAGATTCTAAATCAGAAATCTAATCCAGATTCTAAATCAGAAATCTAATACAGCAGTTACACTTTTAAGGTTCGTTCGAAAAAAGAATATTAACCATAGTTATTAGTAATTTAATCACTTAGTTTTCAACCTGGTAAAATTTTGATTATAAATTTCATACATCATAATTACTTAAAGAGAAGGTAGTAGTAATGAAGAAATAAGTCGAAAGTAAGGATGCGTTCAGATTTGGAAATGGAATCATTTATCATTAATGCAATTAAGTTATAGAATTAATAATGGAATTACGATAAAGAATTATTAATCAATAAGAAACAAAATCATTAATATTGGAATTAAGAAATGAACCATTAACTTGGTACTTACGAAATAATCATTAGTTAATTCTTAATTGAGAAACTGAATCCTTTATGCTGGAAGCAAGAAACAATCGTTAATATTGGGATCAAGAAACAATCATCAATTAATACTGAAATCAAGGAATAGAATAGTGATTGTATTTTTATGGCGCAAGGATAGAAAATGTCATTCTGTGCCAAACGAGGTGAGACCGTTTATGCGGTTTTAACATGAAAATAAAGCTTTGATGGTGAAAATATATTAAAAATTAGTTTTAAACGAAACGATGGATTGAAATATGAGGAATAAAGAGAATCATCGATTATCATTAAAATCAAGAAATAGGAATTAATTTATATTGAAATCAAGAAATAGAAACATTAATTATATTAGAATCAAGAAATAGAACCGTTAATTAATATTAAAATCAAGGAATAGAACCATTAATTCATATTTGATTCAAGAAATAGAACCATTAATTAATATTAGATTCAAGAAATAGAACCATCAATTTATATTAGATTCAAGAAATAAAATCATTAATAATGGAATTAAGAAAAGGAATCGTAAAAAGGGAAGAAAGTGCGTCTTGCGGCTGAATTTATGGGGGATGTGTTCAGTTCTTAATTTAAGAATTTTTATATTCATAAACGGCGTTCGAAAGTAACACCAGACTATCTGTCCTATCTTGGATGATCTAAGGTTAGCTGTTGATCATGAAGTGACGAATCTTAGACAACGTATAATCTGTTCGCAAAACATTGGCGGGCAATGCCGTTAGAATTCAATGAAACAAGCCGTCTGTGACGTCGGCTCCCTTAAATTCTAACGGTGCTACCCGCCAATTTTCCGCGAACGGACTATAGGCTTTGAATGATAAGCAGATCATATATAACTGCGGAGGTCGTTAAGACACCCACTCAGTTGCGGATTTAGGGGAGGGGGCGCGGCGATTGCCCCACTGAATGGAAATTTAATATTGAAAAGATACAAGGAAAAGGTCAAATCAAATCATTAATCGCCCTCTTGAATGACCTTAGAATCCGCCCCTGCACCCATGATACTTCAGTTTCCTGGCGCAAGGTCAGCGAACATCATGCGGTACCTACAGCTGTCCTAGGAATCCGAATTTCTATCGTCTGCTAACTCAAAACCCGGAACACGGAAAGATAAAAGAACGACACGCGTTCTCTACCAGTGGGAGTCAATAGTTATTCTTTCGACACCGTGCGTCCTGGAATGGTACTAAAATACGGAAATAACTTCAAAGGGGAATTAATGTCGAGTAAAGCCATGACGTTGTTCTAATTAATGATGGTATTTAGCTGTCACATGTTTCGTAGAATTATACCCGTTCGATTAATGTCTTTTTTGTTTAACGGCGTTTTTCTCCGTTCCTTGAAAGTCGTTAACATGAGAATTATGTGCCTTCAGAATTAACTAATAAATAATTTATTAGTTAATTCCGAAGGCGCAGAATTTCAACTACTGAGGACTTAAATTGTAAAATAATGCTTTATCTAGAGTTATACACCTTGCTTCACAAATAAAAAGTTTGATTTTGTCATACAAAATCAACAAACCTATACAAATCAGAAACGTCAAGCCATAATTTAAAGAAATGAATCCAAGAAAAATAGTTAAATTATATAATAGAACAAATTAATTCAGTGAACTCTAGGTTTTACGAACTTCAAATTTACCGATTACTCGTTTTTACGAACTACTCTGTTGGTTCCGAAATGTACCCTATAGAATTGTTCGTTTTCATTTAGGAACTTTTGATTTTACAAAGTTTTTTTTTACTATGTTGGGGTCACATATGAGCTGGTAAATCCAAGAACCACTGAACGTGGAATAAGCATTAGTTCTAAAATAAGAATTAAATAAAATTTTCAAAATGAAATTAGTTATTTCTTAAATTTGGTTGGTTGATTGTATTTTTATGGCGCAAGTGTCATTCCGCGCCAAGCAAGGTAAAACGTTTTTTAATTTTAGTTCATGGACAAATTTATGAAACTGTCTACATACACGTATTATTTTTATCTAAACCTCCAATTTAACAGGACACTGTAACATTACGAACCATTTGAATTTGCATATATATATATATATATAAAACGTTTACAAAAGTTTAATATTTCTCACTTGGAATTATTTTTTATAAGTACGAAGCATCCTTAACGTTGTAGTGTGTAGTATTCAAGTATTCATTGGCATCATACAACTAAATAATGCAGTAATATTTACTGTGTACTGCTGTTAAAAGGTAATGATAGTTAGATGATTGGTTGTAATTTTATGGCGCAAGGACAGAAATGGTCATTTCGCGCCAAGAAATCTAGATGATAGGGATGTTTGTGAGAAAGATCATATAAATGTAAGGTTGCCTTATACATGTCGAAATAACGTGCATAAAAGAACCTTTCAAGAAAGATTTTTTATAAAGTCGTAAGCGAAATGCGCACAGAATGTAAATATCAGAAAAATGAGTTAGTGGCTGTTAGGCAGCGGATGGAGAAATAGTTTATTTGATATGACTAACAACGTGAACAGATCCAAATTGTAATATAGAAAGGCATCAAACAAATGCAAAGGGCAAAGATTGTATAGAAAGAAATTGACAGCACTGTAAGAAAAAGACGGTCACTTCAGAACTTCGAAATTAAGTACACTTTGAATACATGGCCGCTGGCATAAAAATATTGGGGGTTGGGGGCGGGGGGACAATATACCAGTAGAAGGCATTTTGTTTGAAATTGGAGGGGGATATGGAACCTTAATACCAACATTGGGGGGACGGGTTCCCTTGGTTCCTCCCGCTAACGGCGCCCGTGGTCAAAGGGACAGACCAATATCAATGAAAGACCCTTGAACAGAAGGATGCAGCGTTTACTAAACAATAGATATGGTGCATTTGAACGTAAAAATGAGCCAAAGAGTGAGAATGTGCTTGAAATTCAACCTTGTCCGAAACAACAGTGATACCCAGCAGAGCGTTGTATTTATTACAAAGATGCCCCTACTTTCAGAAGTCTATTATATCAAAGTCAATGACATATATATATATACATGCCATGAACGACAGATAACGAGGCCTTGCAGAAATAAGTAACAGTAAAGTTGTTGACTTCGCAAGCACGTTTCTTGTACAACAAGCAAAACTTAGTGCCATGAGGTATTAAGACGTGGTTAGAGACTTGTAGCCTTAGGAATAAAAATGCTTTATTGAAAACATTGTTTGTCAATATCACTTTCCGGTATTGGCAATGCCAAATGTTTTGTTTCTAAATTTTTCTAAACAACTTTTTGTTCTTTTTGAATTTGAGAACGAGTTCGTGTTGCCTCTACTCATAATTCCGGTTTTAAAGTGGTAGTAATATATTCGATATCCTAACCAAACGTAATTAAAGCCTTTGTTTATTCTTATTGTATAATTTTACTTAATTGTGCTTTACGTAATAGCCTACTCAAGGAAAGCATTTCGGTTCGCATCTCCTGGGCACTTTTTAGAAGAAAGGCCCAAAGCGGAATAGCCATTAAATGTAACATTTGCATTTAGTGGAATTTGGTTAAGTATCAGAGGATTTGAATAGTCTGAAATTTGGTTGGATGTTTATGGCGCAAGGACAGAGGTCACCCTGCGCCAAACAAGCAGTACACATGGTTTTCAACGTTCTGAAACTTGGTCAAAATGTAGTTACATATTTACGGGTCCACCACTCTACCGAGCGCTGATTATGAGCCATCATTCGATCCTTATGGTGATAGTGGTACCTATTTATCCTGTAGATTAGGTCAAGGTTTGGCATGAGCAGGTATCGGGACCTAGGTTTGGCTTGAACAGGTGTTGAGTGCTTGCTTTTCCCCCATGAATTTAATTTCCTAGGTGAAAGAAGTTGAAAGACTCCTCTGAAAACTGTAGGTCCTCGTCCACAGAGCCATAACCAGGTTGTGGGGTGGGGGTGAAGAGATATCCGGGCACGTAATTTTTTTCAGAGTAAATTTTAGAATTCTATTTTAACTTTTTCGTTTCGTATGAAATTGTACATGACAATGGAAATTGTCCTTTGATGTCAGAAACACATCAAAGTAGATTTCTGAGGTAGATTTCGTGTACATCATGTTTTTTGCAAAGGTGTGCGAGTCTTCATCTACTTTATAAGGATAAAGGGAAATTATAAATTTTAGTACACCTCTATAAGCTTTCAGTACAAAATTTCCTTTACGAAATTTATTCAATAATGTTAAATTATATTAGTCTATTTATATATATTTATTACTAAAAATATATTAATACAATACATCAAACCATTAAGAGATTTTAGGAACCCTGTAGCTTTATGGGACTCTGTAATTTTCAGAGGTCCCCTCCCCCCCCAACAAGCTATGGGCTTTCTCGTTTAGTATGACATTAGTTATTGGTTGGTTGATTTTTATGGCGCAAGGACAAGAATCATACTCTGCCATGATATTAGTTATCTTTGCGTCATGAAACATGAACAAGAAAGGCCGTCTAAATCACCATAGCTTAACAGCAACCTCAGAAAATAGGTTACAATGTCAAAGAGGGTAATAGCGTTGGGTAAGACATCCCAATTGGCTAAAGGTCACTAAAAAATGTTAAAAAGTGCCGAGGTAACTGCATTATAAAGAACTATTCGTTGAAACTTCGGGAATGGTGTTGGCCAAACCAACCCCGTCTCATAAGATTTGGCGATCTCTCACGAAGGAAATGTTATACCAAAAAACATGATGCATGCGTGATATATTCATACAATGATAAATATATATTATGACATGTTCAATTCATATGTTACGTAGCATATATATAGCATAGTTTATCAATGTAGCGTTTCTTGTAATACTGTATATATATATTTAGTATTATCGTTTATGTAATAATAAATTTCTACAATGGAACATTTGTATAAAATAAAAATCTGTCCAAACTCACGCACGTAACTAATAAGAAAATGTTTGCAAAAATCTAAAGAGAAAGTATAAAAAAACAAGCTACACATTTATCTCGAGATATCTTTGGATTCTTTTTCCCTGTCAATGTTTATGATTGCCTGAAATTTTTATGTTTCTTTTAGATTTCTTATTTCTCCTCACAGCGCGCAGCCGGTTTCGAGAAGGGCCGCCCTCTCTGTTAAGTCGACAGAGCCCATCGTTGCTTAACTTTGGTAATCGGACGGGAGCTCTTGTTGTCTTTGTTCTGTTAGGACAACAAGGTTCATACTGTACTGGAGTCTAGAGCTTTCCAAGGAATCCAAGCGTATTAAGGCCTAGGAAACCAATCCATGGACTTCGGTGAGGATGGAAACGGGTGTTTACATCAATGGACACTCGTGGGCTTTCCAAATATTTATGAAAAGCATAAAGTTAAACATTTGTTGCGCCAACATAGGTGATGATGTGACTTGGGGGGGGGGGAGCAAAGGACTTAGCCCTACCCAAAAATTTTAGTAATTTAAAAAAAAAAAAAAAAAAAAAAGCGAAAATTATAAATGAATGATACGTCAGAGCATTGGGGTTGGGACTATAGCGCTCTTCCACAAATTTCGAGGCTATCTATGCCACTGACAAAATGTGCAAATGCCTCCACTTTACTTTTCACTCCTCTGAAAACCATTTATAAAGATGTAAGTGGAAACACAAAGGGGAACTTTTAAACACCAACGCTGTGAAGGCATCCAAAATCATTTATTTTATAAGAATTTTCACTTAAAAAAAATGGGCAAAACTGCATAGTCCGTCATACGACTGAATTTTTTTGGAATGTCACCACAAACGACTGGCCACGAGCGAAGTCACCTCCATCATGTTGGAAATGTTGTCGAGGGTGTTTTTTTGGGTATTTGTTTTTATCTGTTTGATCATGCTGTGTCGGGACCTACAGTTTTCCCAAGAATACGATTCCCTTTAAGTGTAGGGAATCAACCTCCGGACTACGGTGAGCAGTTAGTCGGTAAACGTTCCTTTCAAACACACTCATTCAGGATAACTTTACACCATTTTCTTTATTTTTATTTAACTCTAGCGACGTAGCGTTTCCATTATTATTGGGGGGGTAAGCATATTAAATATATTTATATTTTACGATATATGGAAAATTGCAATTTACTTAAAATTGTAGTATTATAACTCTACGACAGTGTTTGACCCACTTATATACTAATTATATTTTCACATCTAATGAGACAAAATAAAAAAATGAGCCCTAAATTATGGCTTAGTTTACTGAAATTAGCGAATACGGATGATAAACACAAGAAGAAAATTGTGCAAAGACAGCTTACCATTTTAGATTGTTGGATTATTAAATGTGTCTGCGTTACACTATCTCGATATCACCCTTTCTTATAGTGGAAAAATTCGTCTTACATGCGCCACCTATGTTCGACTGCGCAGGCGCTGAAGGATATCTTCTTTCAATGTAATTCTGTGCGAGTTCTCGTGATATATGTATTCTTTTGGCTTTCGATTCCTTTAACTTTTTGGCTTGCTTTGTTCGTTCTCATTAAAGTTTTCTAATACTGTGTTGACCGGCTATCACTTAACTCTACAGGTTATGGACTATAGCCAGATAGCACTGCGCAATTCGAAGCTAGTATGATAGAAAACTGTGATCACAAAATGGCGACGTATGGAACTACGCGAATAGAAATGCTGAGCAGAGATACCTACGAGACCTAGCGAATCCAAATGAAGACCTTGTTAATTAAGAATGCCTTATAGAAATTTGTATCGGAAAGTGAAGTAAAGCCTGAAGTTTTATAAGAGGATGAAAAGTTTATCAAGGCTTTCGAAAAACAGATAGATATGGATGAAAAAGCAAAATCAGAGATCATCCCATACATATTACCCTCCGAATTGAAGCAAGTAAAGAACTGTGAAACCTCGAGGAACGAGATTTATCAGTCGAAAGGTCCTGACAGGAAAGCTTTTTTGCTGAAATCGATAATTCAACACAAGATGGCGGACAATAATGTGACATACGCCAACATCTACGCACATTGTTCGACATTATTGATAAACTGTTGGAACTGGAAATAAAGATCGATGAAGATTTACTGACTGTAATGCTATTGTACAGCCTGCCATCACATTTTGAGAACTTTCGCTGTGCCATCGAGTCGAACGATGAACTCCCAAAGCCGGATGTGTTTCGAATAAAAGTTGTGGAGGACAACGATGTCCGCCGCCATGACCGTGGATGCCATAACAGTTCACGTGATCACTGCTAGCCATGTTCGATATAAGCTCCCATGGAATAATGAAACTGGAAAATCAAATGGTTACCCGGGAAATTATGAAAATTCAGGGATCAATGTTTTAAATGAAAAAGGCATGGATATCGAGCTGCTCAGCTTGATAACCGAAAACGTGTAAACGATCGACGTAAAGAAGAAAGTGTTGGATTCCTAAGCAGTAAGTTGCCTTCAAAAGATGAAGTTTTCCTTACAGATGAAAAGGAGATTAAAGACTCACGGTGCCTTGATAGCATATGTACCCGTCATCTGTGTAATAATGAATCCGCGACCATCCACAACACTGAGGTTAAAACTGTGAACTTAGCTAGCAATGCAACAACAGCAGTAAAGGGTTCCGGGAAGGCTACTATCGACACAAAAGTAAATGGAAAACCCAAAAACGTTGAGGTTCATGACGCGTTACTTGGGCCGGAACTGCGAACTAATTTGCTATCTGTTGCAAAAATATGTGAGAGAGGGTGTACTGCCACGTTTAAGCGAAACATCGCGGAAATAAAGAATACAGAGACCAAGTTCGAAGTAATTTCCAAAAGAAAATATAATTTGTCTCCATCTTCCATCTTCGCAATACTAAATCCATTAATCATAGCGCGAAGCATGCGAGTGGGTCGCTGGATAGTTCTAAGAATAAAAGAGCTGATCTGAAGAAATGGCATTTTAGAATGCCATCTCAACGTGAAAAACTTACGGTATTCAGCGAGTAAGGGAAACATAAGGGGACTAAACGTGAAAAAGTATCCAGGTGAGTTCAATTGTGAAGTATGTGTTATTAGTAAATTAACGAGCGCACCTTTTCCAAAGAAATCGGAACGTTCTTCTGGATTACTGGAATTAATTCACACTGATTTGTGCGGGCCTATGAGAGTGCCGTCAATTAGTGGATCAATTTATTTTATAATTTTTATTGATGACTTCTCACGGTTTTGTGAGTTAAGGTTTTTAAAGAATAACAGTGAAGCTTTGAATGCTTTTAAAGAGATAAAAGCTTTATAGGCAAACCAGAAATCCACCAAAATCAAAGTTATTATGAGTGATAACGGGGTGAATTCATCAACAGGGAATTTGACGATTTTCTAAAGGTAAATGGAATAGGGAGAATGTTACCGCCCCACACTGCCCTGAGCAGAACGGTATAGCAGAGAGAAAACTTCGTTCTTTGACAGAGATGGGCAGGTGTCTGCTATCCCAATCGAAGTTACTCCTGAAGTTACGGGTTGAAGCTATAAACGCTGTTAATTTTGTACGAAACAGGTGTCCAACTAAAGCTCTTAATGGAAAAACGCCGTATGAATTGTGGTATAGCGTTACTCCGAATGTCTCCTTTCTAAAAACACTTGGATGTACTGCCTATCGTTCAAATAATGGACAAAGTATAAATTTGCCGAACGGTAAAAAAAAAAACAACAACCCCAAAACAAAACAACAAACCCATTTTCGTGGGATATTCTGATAATAGAAAAGCATCCAGAATTTATTTCCGAGAGGACTGTAATTTTTGTATTCTCGTAACGTTAAATTTTTCGAGGAAGAAACAGTATCTCTCGATAAAGTTGTACCACTTTTACAGAGCAGAGCTGTAACAAAACCGTTTATCGAAGTTAACCTTACGTCTCGTGAATCCAAATTTGAAACTTTCCCGATTAACAATACTGGTGATAATGAAGAGACCGACAGTCTGGGTGATTTGGCTACGACACTGTGGAAAAAGAATACAATTTCGTTGTGTAATAGGGAGGTGGAATGATGTCCAACAACAGGTCATACGTCACATAATGATGACGTCTTGTGCTTTAGCACAGAAATTCCATGTACTACGTACGTTAGGGGTGATCTATTAACTGTCGTATTAATATATGTTGACGACATTTGATGTCCCACGATCCAAAAAAATGTAGAAAGGTTTGAAAACCACCTTAGGAAGCAGTTAGAGGTTAAGTATGCTGGTTTGGCAAAACATTGTTTAAGGATAAGTTTTCGCCAAGAAAATAGGATGGTATCCATGTGCTAACAGAGCTACATCCGGGAGTTATTGAAACGTTTCGACATGGAAGAAGCCAAACCTATATAGCTAGTCCTATGTATATCAGCGTTCGTTTACGAAGAGCAGATAAATGTGAAGAAGCGGAAGAAACGAAAATATATTCGGCTTTAAACGTTTTTCGAAAGCCTTGAGGTCTCATCGAAGAAGCAAGAAATCTTATGTGTACATCGCTCATGAGGGCGAGTGTAAGATTGTTGATTGTATAAAGCTTACCCTTTATACAATAAACAATCGTACACTCGCCCTTACGAGCGATGTACGCTTAGGGTTTCTTGCTTCTTCGATGAAAGCTCAAGGCTTTCGAAAAACGTTTAAAGCCGAATAAATTTTCGTTCCAAAAACTGTGCCTATTGTGTAATATATTAATCATCGAGTGTTTAGCACAGTGAGTCGATCTACTATTACAGTGCCTGTAGAAAATTTTGTGTGTTCTCTTTTCACCCCATGTAGTCGGTTTAACATCGACGCAAGCCACAGATGAACTTGTTTCAAAAGAATTTAATAATTGGAAGAAGACTTTGAAGAAGTTCAGCAAACAAAGAACTTTTCTCTATCATAAGGATTCAGTTCACAAAGCCGATGAGTTTTTTGAAGGTCACAAAAGGAAAAGGTTCAAGTATTGGACAGAGGGCAAGAAAAGTAAGTTTTGCACAATAAAGTTATTTTTCAACCCATTACTAAACGGTGAGTTTTTGTGGGAGACAAGGGTTGGCCATTGTAAAATTGTATAAACAAAATCTACTACTATTTTTAATTATTTACGTATCTTGCACTGTAGAATTATTAATAATTTAATAATGATTTATGAATAGAAAGAAACAATCGTAATTGATCTGGCCCCTGGCCATTTTTTCCACCAAAAATTCTTTGCACTACTTGGGCCCCTTGGAAATATTCTGGGTGCGCCACTGATCCGGCCCTGCTCTGTCCTGAAAATAACTCAATAGGTTCTCTATGACTTGGAACTTATTTCAAGTGTTCTCTGTGACCCGGAAATAATCTCTGGGTTCCCTGTGACCTGAAAATGATTTCTGGGTTCCTTGTGACCTGAAAATTATCAATGGGTTCTATGAGACCTGAAAATTATTCTAAGAGTCCTCTGCAACCTACAAAATCAATTGAAGGGCTCCTTGCAACATGGAAATAATTTCCATGGTTTCCTGCGACCCGAATATGGTTCCAAATATTCCTTCAGGAAGAAAAAATGAAAAAATAAATTGGTCTTTGGTATTTACTCTTTTACGTTCTTTAACGCAAAGACAATTCAGAGGATGCTGCGTCAGGATTTGGAGATTTTTAGAGGGATTTGAAGTCCTATCGCCTCAAAATTAAACCACGAACTACGTATCGGTTAAAGAAACAGCAATGGATCGGTAATAGTGGGAGCACTATTATTTTTCAGACCTTTTAGAGTAGAGCAATTAGTATTTAAAAAAGGACATCAAGCCACGTTCTTTAATAAATAGCTTCGATGATTAATTGATGCAAGATAGGCTTCTAGGGACAAAAATGACGTGAAGCGTGTATGACGAAGCGGGTAGGCGTGACTGAAGGACAATTAGATGGATTTCCTTATAAATCTGCAGGATTGCACAAGTTCCTTGTTATGGATTTGTTTCGGGCTCATTTTCTTCGAGACTTGCTGAACAAGACTAGTTTGTCACTAAGAGATCAAACCAATACTTAAAAACCGCGATTTTGCATCTTTTATCCTTTTTAGGGTTGTCATGGAATGACAGATCCATTTTTTAATAACTCATTCAATTTCCCCCTTTGTTTACGGGAATTTATGAAATTACATCTGTGATATTAACTTCCTGATGACAGGTCGTTTTGATGATGTCCGATCCTCAAGTACGATATATTTGTAGAATAATTTCTGTATCTGTATATGTTACTAATAATATATTTATCACTAACTTCAAAACTTTTCAATAACTTAAGAAGTTTTATGAACAATTGAAAAACAATCAAATACTTTTCATAGAAATGTAACACAAAGAAGAAAACAAGGTGCGGAAATTAATTAATGCGTTTAGCGCACTGCAATAAAGTCCCTGGAAATAGGGGCATAACAATTTACAAATTACAGGGGGAGGCCCAAGCAGCTTTAAGAAAAGGTCAAGTGATTTGGCTTTGTGGAGAACACTGTAATTTGCTATCCAATGAGGATGGGGCTTGAGCCCCTGGGTCCCTGCTTTTTCAACGCCACTTCTCGGAATGTGATTGACAGTGCAGTACAATCGAACGTGAAAAAAATTAAATAAAAAATAAATAAAATATAATGATTTTTTAAATTCACCACGAAATAGCGCAACACGCCTTGAAAACTCAAAAAATTCTCCCGCTATTTCAGCGTGTGCCGTTGTGCAGGATCGAATGTACAGCAAATGGAAATAGCGGGAGTCACCATCAGACGGCTCTAATGATAGGGTGATGATAATATTGTAATTTGAATATGACTCAGATTAAATCGGAAACATTCGTTAATACACATTGATTTATCTCATGTAGATAATTTCCTATTTTCAATGGAGAGAAAGAGAGTGTATATATTTTATGTGTAATATGAAAATCAATCTTATCCCGTGAATAAAATATATATTCAGAGGCCGCGCTAGTATATAAGAGACGTAAGCGAGTAATAAAGCGAGGCCCCTACTCATTAAAGAAAAAGCTCCAATGAATTATTTTCAATGACGTCACACGTACCCTAATAGAGTACGGAATAATATGAATCACAGTGTGTTTTATGCTAGAGCAGAGATGTTTTTGTTCATGTCACATTTTTAGCTTTTTAATCAGTATTCTCTACATATATTTCTAAAAAAAAAGTCTTTAATAGTAGGCTTCGTATAAAATCAGGAATATTCCATATTTTTCATAATATAGAACGGGCCTCACAAATTATGGTTGTTTGATTTTCTGCAATGATCTTTTTCCAATTCGAAGAGCGAGGCCGTAACCGGTCGCTTACGCCTTCCGGCGCTACTTCACATATTGCATGCAAATACTGTAGTTACTGCTATATTCAGTGAAAAATTCAATACGTACCTATGTCCATTGTTTGTGAGTTTTCCGGAGCAAGGATAGTGAGGGTCATGCTGCGCCGGAACACACACACACACACACACACGCACCAGACTCTTCGACTGATTGATTTTATTTTTATTTTGAACTAGAATCATAATAATGTTTCCAGGTCTCTACATGCATCATTAATACCTGATTGAGTATAAAAATTCGCCATAAAGTAACACATTTTGCAAAAATCAGGGTTTGCCAAATCGCCAGATAAAAAACGTATTTTCTCGTCTTAATAAGAAAACAAGAACCTAGTGGGGAAAAGAAGATTTGCTACTCGTCAACCGTAAAACCTCAGTTGTCAATGGCGCCAGATTTGTCGGGGCCCTGGTAATAAGACTTATGATTATTTATAACTATGACTAAAATTATGAAGTATAGTTTTAGCAGTTAAACTTAAAATTTAGTTATTTCAAACAACCTTGTCCGTTTGAACTTTTAATTATAACATCCAAATTTTAATTTTAAATTATAACATCCAAATTTTAACTTTAAATTATAACATCCAAATTTTAACTTTAAATTATAACATCCAAATTTTAACTTTAAATTATAACATCCAAATTTTAACTTTAAATTATAACATCCAAACTTTTAATTATAACATCCAAAACTACGCCCCATAACCTTGTAAATATCACTAGATACAGTTAATACTTATTTTGAAATCGTTGAATAATTTTAATATTAGTTATAAAAGGCGGTAATGACCAGTATAGTAGGAAAGGTAGGACTGAAGCTCCCATCGGTCGGCAAGACACAATGTTCTACATAACTCTATATCACTTCTGGGAACACAGCGCTGCCTACGGCGGCCACCCTTTCAAATTCCTCCGAGCTCAATTCAACATCACCATCATCATCACTCCATATCATATGGGCTGTCATAAACTACTTGAGTCCCGCTCCATGATTTTTGAATATTTACGCCTCTGGTAATGACTATTATCTACAACCGCTCTTTCAAAAAACTTCGTCGGGGCTTTCCATTAAAGTTTATTAATTTAAAATTAGGATCAGCAGTCATTACATAATTAGTAGAGGAAACGTTGCGCATTAATTTTTGTATATTTGTAGTTTGAAATACTCGATTTAAATCATACTTGTCCCTTTGTTTCTCAAATTTAACTAAAAAGTCATGTCAAACATTTGCTACATCATGTTTTGTTTTAAACAAGGCACATTTTCTATACGGAATATCTCAGATTAGATGTAAAACATATGGCATACTAAAAGACTAAATAAAAATCTAAACGTTCTGGAGAATGACTGGCGATGGTTATTTTTCCTAAACTGCGCAACTATGATTCAATATTACAACGATGATACAGTTAAACAGCTAACCAGCATCACTGAACAGAAAAATAGGTGCTTGTGAAAGGGAGGTGACCGTGTAAGAGGTGAAATGTTAAAAAGGAGTTTCTTACGGTAGATTTTTTATCTGAAAAAAACAAAACAAAAACAAACCCGGGATGGCTCTATCCGAAGAGTGTCTGTTAAGAGAGGTATGCTGTTCTACGTTTAGTATATTGATACTTTATATATTGGTATAATGTATAGTGTTTATTTTATCAATATAATACAATATTTTATGTTACATTGATATATCATTACTCTTGTCTCTTATACTTATATATTATTAATATTGTACATTTTTTTATATTACTTTGAAAAACATTTTTCACCGCACATTAACCATTTATGTTTTATTAGATTATTAATAAACCAAGACTGGAATGTGTATGCCGTGACTGTTTTTTATTTTGTTGCTAAATCTTAAAATTCCATTCTGAGCCCTACAAAATAACTTTAAGAGAAACATTGACCTTGTTTAATAGTTTGTAAAATAACAGTGGAGCTGAAACATAAATTTCTTTAATAAAAGAAAAATTATATAAACATAAATAAAACAATCATATTAACGCCAGGAAAAGAAAAATTACTACACTTATGGAGAAAAATGTAGATTTCTTATAAAAGAAAAGATAGCATAACTTTCAGGAAATTGTCAGAAATACTAAGACGATTAAAACGGTTCTGATTCATTCAGTAAGCCACAACGATCTGGGAATTCCGTCTAAAATTCTCGTGAAATTAGTTCTTAAATTTTTTTAAATTAATTTCAGTACATTTTATATGGACGAAGTTCATATCATTGTTCTTGAAAGTCCGGTTTTGATAAATTTTCCCTTTAACGTGATGACACATAGTGAAAAGAAGTAAAGTGTTTGAAAGATAATTGTGGGCAACACTCCCATTGGGTACCGGTTACCTCCCTTCGGTAACAATAAATTTAGGGAAAAAAATTTCCCTATTTAGTTTGGGGTTATTCCCCATGGGTTCCACCCCATCAGGACAATACCCTAAAACAAAGGAAATCAATAAGGCTTATTCAAGACGATACAAGGTTCCAGAGTATTTTCTTAAGGTTTCCTTTGATGCACATTATGACTTCATAAGGAGTACCCGCCCTAAATCATCCACAAGAAAAGTCTAAAAAATGATCTTGGAAAAAATCAGGTCAAGATCTTCCGGATGGAGCTTGAAGACGCAGATTTCAAGCGAAAGAGGTGGAGCAAAATCCGTTTTCTTTTGAAGGTCAACAGGCTCCACACGGTTATCAATATGTCTTATATAAAAAGGTGAATTATGAATTTTTCAAAGTCATAATTCCTTATTATATACTCGCGTACGGAAGTATTCTCTTAGCACCATGCTTTTGTTGGTAAGTGATTTTGTGTTGAAAGGTGGCAAATAACAATTAATTCTTAGTTCTGGGGCTGTTTATTCATCTTAACTATATTTTTGTATTAGTAATCTAGAGATATGTAAAGTTTCTACAGCTTACTAGAATATTTTGCACGCCATTTAAAAAGTTTGGACGTAATGCTATAAAAATTACCTTACGAGAATTGATTTAAATTCTTTCGACGCTAATTAGGTGGTTGAGCTTGATCACTATCATGTGCTGAGATGAACTTGTATGGATATGAAGTACTGTGATGTTATTACAAATAATAATAATAAACTCAAAAAGTATAGTTTGTGTGTATTTTACGACGCAAGGGCAGCGAAGGTCATAATGCTCCGGATTGAAAAGTATGCATTTAAAGGTAACATTTCGTCGTTGAAAAGGTGAAATCACGTAAATCACGTAAGTTAGTAAAGAAAAGAGAGAGATAGAGAGAGAAATTTTTTTCCTTATAAGTGAAAATGCACAGAAAACTGAGATACATCCAACTGGAGAAACCACTAAAAGAAAAGTTTTATTTGAGAGTTTTAAAGAGTTTTATTTATTTATTTTTTTAATTTTTCCAAGTCATATGGTTTTTCTAGTCAGATGAGCCTTACTTTACAGTGCACTTCCACGTATAACAAGTAAAATTAGTTTTTTTGACGTGCGTGGTTTTACATTTTTATCTGTGTTTTACATAAAATGGCAAAAAGGCTAGACAGATTTAGTAAGAACAGACAGATAAAGTATAGAGAAAGAGAAAATAGAATAAATAGATATACATATATATTTTTTTTGAAGGGAAGAATATAATACTTGACAATGTTTGTATTTTCCAAATTTTATAATTTAAATCAAAATATAATAG
The DNA here is from genome assembly GCA_006491805.2 of Dysdera silvatica. Lineage (NCBI taxonomy): Eukaryota > Metazoa > Arthropoda > Arachnida > Araneae > Dysderidae > Dysdera > Dysdera silvatica. The sequence goes on along the minus strand of QLNU02015270.1, from coordinate 8,480,465 downwards.
CGATGACGTTATAATTATTTTATATTAATATTGCTTGCAAGAAAAATAATTATTTATATCTTA
>QLNU02015270.1:8444426-8480302 GCA_006491805.2 Dysdera silvatica | reverse complement strand
CACACACACACATTTTAATAATAAAACAACCGTGGAATAGTAAATACAGATAAAAATGATGTACAAAAATAAAAAAATTGTTCTTGATTTCCATGCTGCCGGCAGTTAGGAAGATTATAAATAAGTTAAAAACAAGAAAGAGGAATGCTTTGAAGAACCAAGAAATATTAACAAGAAAGTGAAAGGAAAGAAAAGACAGGAAACAAAAGAAAAGCTTAGAAAAGGGCTTAATATATTGTAGGGTTGCCGATTGAGGTTTCTACATTTATAGATTTGGTTATCGTTCTATGACGGATTGCAGAACGATGGAGCGGTGATAGACTCCATAATATCACCGATAGCTTATAAGTTATATCAGAAGGGTTTTAGCTCGTACCATGGGCTCGTACCATAGGCGCCCATATGGGGGGCAGGGAGGGGCTCGGGTCCCCCCTTAGCCGTTTAAAAATTTTATTTGCCTAATTCTGCTATACATTTAGTTTCAAAGGTTTTACAAGTAGGTTTTAAAATAAGGTACTTTTTAGCTCATTACTAATTGTCAAACGGTATCAATTATTTTTGTAGCATTTTAGTATCTTGTACATTCACTAAAACATTTAACAGCCTTGAGGAGACGGTAATATTTTTTCTGCCCCCGTAGAAGTACTTCATATGGACGCCCATGGCTCGTGAATCAACCACGTGGAATGTTACCCTGGAACCTTATCTCAATGAGTCAGAATACCAAGATACAGATGAACCCTGGACAGCATGTCTCTAGGTTAAACAATTTATTTACAATCGCATAGCAAAATAAGTTAAATTGTTACGATTAAGAATTGACATTATTATTGTAAGACATTATGAATGTCCATCATGGGCAGCGTGACCATCTCGCTAAGAGTCCTACCGAAAGAATGTCTTTTATTGGTGTTCGCCTCATCGTCTCTACACTCGCAATCACTCTTATTGGCTGTTCACCCTTTTCTTACCCAAATGTTCATTGGTTACCCCTTTAATACTAATCGACGATTTGTTGTTCTAGTCACGGTTTCGTAACATCTTACTCGGAGGGTCGTAATCACCATGTCCAGCAGGGGCACTTATAGGCAGGAAACGCCTGTCAAGGAGTTTGACGAAATACAATTAAGTTATCTTTACGCCGTACCATGTTGTACACTAAATTCAATCGTCGCCTGCAGCCCATGTGTTTTCCGTCGCCGGAAACAGAGCGAACCGCTGATGAATCGGTCCATCTGGATTCTGGATGGGAAAAGCGCATGTGCGGGGAAACAACATGATGAACATTAAATCGCGATAAAAACTTTTGAAAGTGTGGGCTCATGTATCGATGATCGTTGATTCATGAGTCCCTAGATATACAACAATAGAAAACAATTGATATTAGAAAGAAACAACCTAAAAATGATATAAAAGAGAAAAGCGTAAAATAGAAATCTCTTCTATTTACAAGAAATGGTTAAAAAAAGAGAGGGAAATATAAAATCATATATAATTGATAACCCCATTTTTTAGGCTTTACTAATGTAAATATATAACGTTGAAATATTTGAAGTGAGAGTTTACTTTTTTAATAAGATTTTTTTCCAATGGCAAAGAATTTGACATACAATTGACCTTTTTTAATAATATTTATATTAAAAACAATTATGTTTATATGCCTTTTCCCCATTAGTATTGAACATATATAAAATTATACATTAAAGGCTTATAGAATTGTGGAATAGATATCGTTAAAAACTAATATTTTTTATTCCGTTCTTCTGCTTTTCATTCGAAAAATTATTTCTTTTATTATAATTTATTTATCGATATTTTAATCAGTATTTTCAAGAACCATGTCGCAGGTTTACTGGATAAGAAGTTAAGGAATATCTCTAATGTAAGTGGTTAGAATTTTATTATTCTTCAAAGAACTCTCCAAGTGGGAAATTCGCAAGTTTCATTTTAGTTTTTATGAGGATTCAAATTCATTCTCACCTTCTAAAAAACAAATTCAAAATAACAAAATTTGAAGCCTCAAGGCAGCAGTGGGGAAAAAATTAAGAAGAATGAAAAAAAATAAGAACACAATTAAGTTTATTTAGCAAGGACAACAAATGCAAATTTTTTAAAAAGCAATTATGAGTAGAGGCTATCTGGTACGCAAATGAAGTATATTTAAAATAAGTTTCTAGGTACCAGGAAGTATTGAAAGTTTTATTTCTTATAGAGGAAAAAAAGGATGAATCAGTTTTTAAAATCTTGGCACGTTTCCTCGTAGTCTGCATTGGGAGTAAGAGGTTGCTTAAGAAATTATAGGGAAAGAGAGTGAGAGAATTCTATAAGGAGAGTCAGGGAACAGTGAGACAAAAGAGAATAGCACCCACTCTCACAGCATTAGTAAACTCTCGAAATTATATTTTGTCGAGATAGAGACGCTACAATATGCCAAGGTGAGATTGAAGTTTACAAACTGCGCATTAATAGAACAATGAATTATCTTTTGTTTAAAATCCTCTGTTTATGATAATAACCTTAGCCTTGATTTTGATTTGATGAAGCTCCATGAAGAAGTGCACTTCTGTAGCAATTGTTTTCGCTGAGACTGAAGGCAAAAATGGTTGAGAGCTGGGTTTTTACTTAAATTTGACATTTAATACATTTCCTTGTCTGTAAACTTTCTTAACCTCTCAAGATCTGAGGTTTGGTCGACATGATGCAACTTCCGCAAAAGTAAATTCTAGCACTGCGATTTTCTGAGCTTTCCAGGGACATCTAGTGACGCTAAAAGAAAGCTTAAAAAGTGACCACAAATGACACCCTTCGGTCTGTGTTCGCAGTTTATATTAGTGTAATAGAAAAAGCATTACAACTCAAGGTACACATATATGTGTACATTTGGAATGGAGAGGTTAAAATTAAGTTGTATGTAATCGAATTCTGTTGAATGATATTTCATTAATATGATTACTTACCGTATATATTTTTTTAGTATACATGATCTCAAATGACAAATGTATGATCATGAAATGACGTCAGTATTCTGAAAGGAATTCGTTATTATCGATATACGTGTGTGTGTGTGTACAGGGTCGGATTAAGGTTTTGTGGGGGCCCTAGAAATTTTTTTCCATGTCTCTTGTAGTATAAATTAAGCCTGTGTAATTATGCTACTACACGTATATAACAAGGTTCTTGGAATCATCACAAATGTTCGCTATAACCGATTGCTGGCTAGAACGGATTTAGCCAGCAATCGCTATAACCGATTGCTGGCTAAATCCGTTCTAGAATTTAAATTTTAAATTTCAAAAATAAAGTCGCTACAGGTATTCACATGTAACGTACATCTAAATTTCCAAAATTCACACGGCGATAAAATTACAGCGAGAATTAATTGACAAAGATTTTGAAGTAGTGTTTGAGTCCTCACCGAACCGGGCTCCTAAAAAAAAAGCGGGCCTTAGATATTTGTTCGTTTGTTTAGGCGATAATCCGGCCCTGCTTATGTGTATATATGTGTCAATATCAGATTTAGAAAGATGGAGAAATAGAGTGTAGATTATAATTTAGATTTTTGGTAGAGTGTTTGACATGCAAATGAAATGTCATGGTTCTGGGTACCGGTGGTATACTGAATTCTTTTTTTTCCCTTTCTAGTTTATATGTAATATTTACAATACAATACAACTTTTATTTTCATGAAAAATATTTAGTCCGATGCACGAAGGGAGCATAACTAAGCAGCAGTTATTATCCTAGCTCCCCTTTTTTTTTATCAGTCCGAACAATTTTCTATCTGGTTTTCCATTAAATTAATTGATCTTAAATTAATTGATCTTAAATTAATTGATCTTAAATTAATTGATCTTAAATTAATTGATTCTTAATTTAATTATCTTAAATTAATTGATCTTAATTTAATTCATCTTAATTCCTAAACTCACTTTCTTTTTTACAATTTTTTATGTCGTCAGGCAATTTATTCCATTTATCTATTAAATAGTAATTTATATTATTTTCCCCATACTTGTTATTTTTTTGATTTTTAGTGTGTTACCTGACCTTATATTTCTATATTTGAATTTTTTGCAATACTTCCATTTCTTCATATTTATCTTTTCTAATTCGTAGAATATCATTATTATTATTTTATACGTGCGTATTTATTCTATATTTTTTATTATTATCCATTTTTATTTGTTTTAACTTTTAATTGTTTTGTATCCTATTTTTTTTATTAATCTATTAATAATTGATTGTAGTTTTTTTTTAAATTAACGTTGTTAATTCTACCCATGCAACATTTTCATAAGTTACATGACTGTATATCAGTGAAAAATAGAGTGTTATTTTACAGTGGTAAGATATTAAGCCGTTTAGTCTTGTAATTATACCCACGATTTTTCATATTTTCTGAAATTTCTTTTATGCGTTTATTCCAGTTTAAGTGTTCATTTATTTCAATCCAAGGAATTTTATTTCATTTGCTCTACCTATAATTTTATTATCCAGTTTCCATATTTCCCCAGTTTCTATACCTTTATTTGTATTATGAAATAAAATATATTTAGTTTTATCGGTATTTACAATAAGAAAATTTACATAAACGGCCTTTCTAAGTTAAATGATTTATTTCTTGCCTTTTTTATATAAATTCTGTTGTATTATTTCACCAAATATCAATCTAATATCATCAGCAAACAAAATTGCCATTATTTAATTGCACTATGTCATTTATATATAAAATAAATAAGACTGGACTCAAATTTAAAATTTAAAAGCTACATTAGACATATATGAATTAAATTTGGAAATAACATTATCTAGTAATGTATAGTCCAAGGATTGTTGAACAATGAAAATACATACATAATAATTGCAACAAAATCTTTCGTACATCCAGAGGGGATAATCACTACATATAAACATAAAAATATACATTAACAATAGCATATTTTACTGAAATGTAAAATAAAAACTGACTGAAATGAATATTTGAATGTCATTAATCATTGATGATAGATTAGAATTAGTTTCGCATGGTATATAGAATCTCTAATCGATTCTTTTGCAAAAACTTGTTGCAACGATTCGAGAAATATAAATATTTTTGCTTATGTAAATACTTGTAAATTATATTCATTAGCCATTTCTCGAAGTTAATTTCCTCGAAATGAGGTTCGATTGAAGAAAATTAATAAAATTTCTCGTTCATTCAGGGCCAACTGCTTTCAAATGCAAAAGCATCCGGGATTAAAAATCACAATAAAAAATCTCCCATGAGTAAATAATTAACGAAACCCAGAACCAGCTGCAAAGAAACAAGTTATGTCAGCCCAATCGCAGAACCTGACCCAAAAATTAAAAAAAATATGGTCTTTCTTTTCTTTTTTTTAAAAAAACAAACTTTTTCAATAACTAATTTTAATGCTTTATGTGTAAGTTTCACTTCATCAGCAAGGCCGTTTTGTTGACATAAGTCAGATTTTATAACGTGGTAAACATTCAATTTGGTAGCATTTGCTTCGTCATCAACTAGTCTTTTCCATTGATACTAAATTTTGTCACAATTAGCAAGATATTGCCGTTATAATTTGGATGGTTTTTTTTTCTGATTGTGTAACTTGTTTCAATGGGAAAACTGTTTAAAGAAGGTGGCGATAATTGTGAGATATAAGGTATATTAATCTTGTACCTTGAGTTTAGACTAAATGAGGATTTTTCAGTGTAGTGGAAGAATGCAACTGACTGGAAGGATATATTGTATAATATAAAATATCCATACTTTTAGCTATAGTAGATTTATATGTGTTACTTGAAAGTATAGCTATTATTACAGCTTTGTACTTCAGTTACACACGTTCTGTATTTAGTAGCGTGAGTAACCAATTGCTGACATGTACAAATGACATGTACAGATGACATATACTTGATAGGACGCTATACGATGATGTTTTTAGGCATAGTAATATTAACGCCGATGTTATGGCGTGGGTAAATGGTGAAAAGTAAGTGGTGATAGTAAAGAAAAGAATTTTTTTTGCATCTGGTGGTATGAGCACCTGCTCGGATTGTAGAAGGTCGTGGGGTCGTGTCCTATCACCTGCAAAATATATATATATTTTTACGAACGTTTCACCATCTAACCATGCCATAACATCGGCGTTACTATTACTACGCCTAAAAAAGTTGATAAAATTTTTTTCTAATTGAATGATACGTTGAGCAAATAGCACTGAACTGAAAGCAGTTAGTAAGCATGTGTTTCTAAAGACGAGAAACATAATTATGTTTAATAAACTGTTTTGTATGTTTTACGGCGAAAGGTCAGCAACGGTCAAGCTATCCTTGGACCTACAGTTACTCGAAGAACCACAGTTTATGTTACCAAGGAAACCCAAGGACTACAGTATAGCAATTATTATTTTCTTTTTCACTGTTGGCAGTCGAATCTAGGTTAGCGGTATGCTAAGCGAACGCGTTACCACAGCGCCACTGCAGATTCGTTTTAATGAAAGGACAAGGAAAAGAAAAAGGAAAAGAAATCTAACGCAGAAATACATTATAGGATTTAACGACACATCAATGGAATTATTTATCAAAAAAGTTGTAATGTGAAGTTGTGTCGGTAAGTGTAGTAAGGTTGTCCCAAACAGCTCGCGAATGAGTACAAGTAGGAACATGGATCAGTGATGGAACAATCTTTTCCTTAGTTTCATGGATGAGTGCAATCACTCGCCGTTTCTTGCATTCGCTCTCATCCGCGAATGGTGGGAAACAGTCTTTATACTTATTACACGCTTCATACATTTTTAAAGACTTTTCATACACAACTTCCAAGTGTTCATTTAGCGTTATAATGTTCTCGGTTTTATGTAAACTTTGTTTTTGAAAAAACAGATTTCCGAGTACAGACTGTGTGAAGTTATAAACAGAGTGTAATTACTCAAAAAACTTGACGTTTCGGTTCGTCTTTTGCGGATCTTCTTCTGAAGTGGAAGTCGACTTCCATCAACGACTGAGATCACTTCAGAAGAAAGTTTGCAAAAGACGAACCGAAACATCAAGTTTTTTGAATAATTAAACTCTGTTCATAACTTCATACAATCTGCACTTGAAAATCTATTTTTCACAATTTTGAAATGCTCTTTTAAAGTCTTTGTGAAACTATTTTTTCTTGTGTTGTTGTTAGAGACGTAAGTTTTTAAAAGGTTTTACTGTGTAATTTGAATCGCCAATTATCTGATTTACATCTGTGCTCTAGTTAGATTTTAGATCTATTGTCGTCGGGGGTTCCGTTGTGGTAACATAGCGATAACGCGTTTGAATAAAGTACGACCTGCCTGAAGTGACCACCTTTGGGACTGGACTGCAATGGCCGCTATAGACAGGTGGTCACTATATACGACACACTACTATCTTGGTCTGAAAAGTAGTCATATTCACCATGGTACAGAACTCTTAATAATCTAAATTGATTTGTTTCGACAGAAAGAGTCTGTGGATTATACTGTGCATTTTTATAACGACAGATATACTGCTTAGGATGGTGCTACAATTCATAGTGACAATATACGAGATCACATAATATATTTGTTTCAAAATGAATATAATGGTGTGATGTAAATGGTATCATACAAGCTCATTACTTTTCGATAAGCTATGGCTCAAAGTGAAAACAAACATCCATTTCTGGCGGAGAATGCTAACGTCTGTCCGAAACGCCTTGATAAGTTTTACAACATTATTACTGATATTTATTGTATTCGATGTGCGTCAAGATGATTTTGCGTTTATATGGCTCATTAATTTCGCATAACTTTTTTTTTTATACATTTGAGGTAATATGTGGGTGAATCCCGCAGTCCTCTCACATCACAAGATTTGGGACAGTTTTGTTTGTACCACATAAAAGATAAGAGAAAGTTTAAATATAAAAAAGATAATTTCAAAAGATAAATTTCATCAGTTAAGTTATCATACGAACCAAAATATTATCCTGTCTATTGTGTACGTTGACAGCCATCTATAACGGTATTTCCCCCCTGTATCCCGTCAGACAGAGTGCTTCATGTATATGATACATTTTATTACATCATATTCGACCTTGGCCTAAAACTCTATCTTGCCTTTGGCTCTTCACCATAGATATAAGCAAATTTCACTGTATACTAATGATATATTATTATTATTATTATTACATTGTAATGGTTTCCTACCTCGACTCATAAAACATTACATAAATATTACTATTATTTACGGGCCGACGATCGACCACAAATCAACGATCAAACCAATTGGCAATATAACTTAGTTTTATTTAAGTGAGTTCTCGAGGCACCGCAAGACAAATTTCATCAACAGTCATGCAATTTCTAGTACGATTTTCTTCAAAAGGACGTTTCGGGTTATCATTGAGTGGAATCCCTCCTTGAAGTATATGGCTGAAATGATTAAAAAATTCTCTTAGAACTATAAAAAGTGACAATATCTAAACAAGTGTTAACAGTAGATTTAAAGTTAATCAAATTTCCTAACCTGGGCTCCCAGACCCATAGCTAATCAGGTAAGTATGAAGAGGCCACTTGAAAGGGTTAAACCGTAAACTCAATCCTACCATAGCAGCTCACAACGGCCACCTGTAATTACACTACGTATTTTCTCAAAACAAGAACAGTTACGCGTATTTAAGAAAACTCCTTACTCACTCAATACACTTTAACTTCAACGTACGTGGCTACAACTCAAGGTTAGTCAATAAGGTTTCTAAAACATACATTAATTAAATAACTTCTACAATAACTTTCTATTTTCTGTTAACCTGTATATTACAAAATTACTAGTTTAAATCTGACAACTCAACTTAAAATATCAAACACTAGGACACCCATAAAAACTTTCTGTATAAGGTTGTTCGTCAATAACTCCATATTACAAAAGTTAAAATAGAAAACAGAGTACTTATTCTAAGAATAGCAACGGCAGCTCCAAACTTCTATATCGCTTCAATTCGTCGGGCAGTTCATTATACACGTCCACCTTGGTCGAGAGTTCAACAACTTTTAAGCATATAAGTGATTATACAATAATTTCTGCCACCCACGTATTAATTATAGCTCAAACTAGAGCTTATGTAATTTTGGAGAAAAAGAGACGCTTTCCCCATCCTGGATTCGAACCAGGGTCCCTCCGTTTAGCCCGGAGTGTCTTGGACCGCTAGACGAATGAGGACAGGAAACAACGCTCTCTTTCTCCGTATGTAAAGGTGTTAAGGTATTATTACCCTCCGCAGGGATAACACAATTGCCAAATATGGTCAACACAGAAAAGCCTCCGGGGCGAGATTTTTGTGAGTTTTTCGTGGGGGAATTTATTATACAATAATTTTTGCCACCCACGTATTAATTACAGCTCAAACTAGAGCTTATGTAATTTTGGAGAGACGCTTTCCCCATCCTGGATTCGAACCAGGGTCCCTCCGTTTAGCCCGGAGTGTCTTGGACCGCTAGACGAATGAGGACGGGATAGTTTGAGCTAATTAATACGTGGGTGGCAAAAATTATTGTATAATAAATTTCCCCCACGAAAACTCACAAAATTCTCGCCCCGGAGGCTTTCTTGTGTTGACCATATTTGGCAATTGTGTTATCCCTGCGGAGGGTAATAATATCTTACGTATAAGTGATTACCACTTCTTCACAATGAAGCACAAGGAAAGGTCCGTCAGCGTGGTTCTTTAAAACGCCTTTAGTCGACCGGTCATGTGAAAACTGTTTCACATCATTGCACGAAGTTCGGCAGGTTCACTTCCAGGCAGGCAACCGACAATAGGCTCATAACGAAAATGTTAACGAGGTTAGCAAAACTTCATAAGAAGCCAAACGATAAACTCCTTCTGAGTACATAAGAATTAGCGAAACTTCATAAGAAGCCAAACGATAAACTCCTTCTGAGTACACAAGAATTAGCGAAACTTCATACGCAGCCAAGTGGTTAACTCTTTCGGAGTACTGACGAGTTCAATAATACAAGGATGTCCTAAGTTACGGCAGGAACCAGCCTGCCGTTGCTAAGTGTCATCCGACACATGTCGGCAGCAAGCCAACAGCTCGAAAACTATTCAAGCCATAGCAGGTTCTGGCTCACACACTCACCGATACTGCTGCTGCTGCTGCCATAACTTTATACGTCGGAATGACGTCACACCAAAAATGAAACATTTAAAACTCAGTAAATTTATTTACATTTCCCGACGGGTGCGTCTCGGAATGCCCAGTTGGATAGTTTTTTCACTTGTAATGGGAAATTACCATTACAATATATTATTAGGATTTATATGTACTAAGAGAAAGAAGTACTATTTTTTGAAAAGAGGATTATATATCCACAATTGTTAGTTTTAAAATTAATCTTTAGATAAAAATGAAGTTGTTAGCAATAGAAGAAAATAAGTTGGCATTGCTATTTTACTAAGATTTCGTATTTTAAAAATTTTGGTGCTTTTTAGCAACGAAAACTTACACATCAGTGATTTACGAGAGACTAAATGTCTCGTTACAGGAAAGCATTCTACCGTACAGAAAAAAACTCTTTATCTAATAACTTAAAAGAAAATTTTAAGGAAATTTAATATATAAAATCATTTCTTTTAGATTTATCAATTCTAACTTTAATAAAACCTATCTAATGGTCTGTGAAAAGCTTCCAATTATTTTCATATAAAGTTAATTGTTATCTTTCTATAAGCTTTTATTATATTCTCTAATGCATAAATTACATACATATTTTCATATCCTTTTTATATATAAGTCCTCTTAAATTTTTAAGGTTCCATTATTTGCCGTCTTGTCTGTGGCTTGGGCAACCGTCTACCCAGGATCGTTTGCTTCAAGTGTCGTAGGACCCATTTACTCCCAACAAGTTGATACTCCGAAAGCCCAGTACCATTACACTGCAACAGATGTCGCAAACCCACATGGAGCTGTGAAACAGCAAACTGCGGTCGGGAAAGATGTCCACGGAGGTCACTCCATAAGACACTCTGCGCAAGCTACACACCATGACCCCTACTCAGGTCAAACTGCAGTGAAGCATGACGAGCATGCTTTCCACATAAATCCTTATTATGGGCAAGCAGCCGTGCATACCAACAATGCTGAAGGTCAGTAAAATTACGCACCTGTTTTAAGATATTGTTGATTTTTAGGATATAGTGTTTTAGCCTAAATCTAAATGCTCTAGATTTTTGGGCGCATGACCGAATGGAATAATCGTTGTATTGCAGAAGGTTGTTGTATTATTAAGAGAGTTGGTGTGGCATCTTCACTAGTCAAAGGCCTCTTAAAAGTCTAAAAATATATTCTTAAGTTTATTAGCAGCTTTCACTCACCCGTCTGTTATCAATGGCTATTATATATATTTCACTATCGGCCAGACAAGGGATTAACCTCAGAACGAGCAGTGAAAATACTGTATTTTCATAGCCTATTTTTTTTTTAAATGTTTTCATAGAGCGAGCGAAACTCTAAATGTTAAGAATTTTATGTGGAGTTTTATCTGTGAAATAAAGGTAATCTCTTTAAGAATTGATTCTGAGAAAGTTTCAGTAGAAAGCAGATATTTTCTAAAGAGAGATTAGATAGTTTTCAAAAAAAGTAAACAATTTCCAAAGACTATATTTTCTAAAGAGAGCCAATAAACTCTAAAGAAAGCAGATCTTTAAAAAAGTAACTATACATAGATTTAGTTGTTATTTTAGATAAGATTTTAAAGCAAAATTTAGTTGTGTATTTTATATATAAGACATCAAACTATTCAAATAAAATTATCATAAAGTAGAACATGTTAAATACGTTAGTTAATAGACACATAAATAATTAAATTGAATAAATTGATTACATTGAATAATTAGATATGTCAGACACACATTAGACACAATATAATACAGATATATATATTAACGGTAATTTTCCACATTAACAAATTTCAAAGGTCGGAGGAAAACGTCGTTATATAGAAATAGTCTTTAATTAGAATGAATTCTTGAGCGATGTTACTGCATTAGATTAATTTATTTGTTTAGACCAGCTTTTAAATGAAAACAAAAAATTAATTGTATAGTTTAAATTAAAGATACCAAATAATTTATCGCACTTTTATTCAATAAAACTGCTATTTTTTTTAATATAAAATAACAGAGAAATTTAATGGTGATTAAAATATACTTGAAGAATGAATGTTAAATAAAAATTAAGAGATGCATATCTAATATAGTGTCTTTCTGCCTCATATCTCATAAAGTTTCATCCGTTCAACCCCACAACGGCCAAGTTTTTATCCATCACATGGATGCTAAATGAGATTAAAAGTGTTGTTTGTGGTTTTACGACACAAGGACAGCAAAGGTTGCCGGCATTTTGTTTTCCCAGAAGTCTGAACCTTTGTTGCCAAGGCAAGCAAAATCCGGAGTATTGTGGGCAGAGAAACGTCACACGTCTATGATGTCACTGGGAGTCGAAGCCGAGTAAATGGCGCGATAGTTGAATGCGTTACCATAATGACACCGTAGGGCAGTGGGCCTCCAACTTTCCTAGGAATCCAAACCTTTTAAGGCCTTTTTTCCTAGGAAAATGACCTCCGGACTACAGTGAATAGTTAGTTCGTAAGTATATTCTTTCTCTCTTTTTCTGCACTGTTGGGAGTCGAATCGAGATTAGCGGCACACTATTACTGTTCTATCGTAGGGCGAGCGTAAAAGTGCTCAGGCTGGATTATTTGTATGTTAGCAGGATTTACAATATATTATATATACATACATATATATACACACAGTAGAAACTGCTTAAAGTGACCACCTTCGGAACTGGACAGCAACGATCGCCATTGACAGGTGCTCACTATACACGACAGACTTCCGTATAGTCAAGACTAAGTCCCTACCAGTTCTTTCATAAAAAGTGGTCACTTTATTCAGGTTAATTTACCAAGACGGTCACTCCATTTAGGTCAATTTCCGAAGGTGGTCACTTTATTCAGGTCAATTTATTTATTCAGATCAATTTACCAAGGTGGTCATTTTGTTCAGGTAAATTTACTATGGTAGTCATTTTATTTAAGTCAACTTACCAAGGTGGTCATTTTAACAGATTCCACTATATATATAAACAATTTCACATTATAATTACAAGTAACTGATATGAATACATTGTATTTAAGCATGAATAAAATTCCACAAAATTTAAACCTGTTCCAAAACTTTTTGATCGCTATTATTGTATTTAATCTGGGAAACAACGAACTTCAATTTCAATAAAAAAATTTCACACTAACAGAAGAACTATTTTTGAAAAAATTGACAATGCGTTATAAAACTAAAATTTTATACTTGTTTGTTTAATAGCACTTTAAAATAAAAGAAATATTTAAAACAAATGGTTGCAGAAACAATGTTTGGCTAAAATTTTGTATTTTATTTCGATATATTATATACTGTAAAACTCTTCGTTAACGTACGACAGAGAAAATTGCATATGAAAGTATAATTGTGAAGAAAATTTCTTGCCGCAGAATTTTCGTCTGCCTGTGTCCGAGGGTTTTCAACATGTCTGCGGACTGATGGTTAAGAGAGGTTTTACAGTACCTTTGTACTGATTTTATACATTAAGGCATTCTATCGTCCTTTCAACCATAAGAACAAAATCAAAATAACTAATAATAAGTTGTCTTGAAAAAATCAGATAAAAGAACCAAGATAATTAAAAAAATTTTGCTCTCCTGGTGGCAGTCTAGGGTTATATGAAGACTAAAACATATGCTTAATAAAGATTAGAATAGAAGATTAATAAATATTAAAGTGGTTATTAAAGATTAAAATAGGTTTAAAAACATGAATGGAGATGCCTATTCTCAATTGAGGAAATTGAGTATATAAAATCGATTTGCACGCTACCTTGCTTACGTATATTACACAACGTTTTGCAATCATTTTTTTTTAAATAATAACAATTTTTTCGGAATAAATAAAACTTGGAACTATAGGAATGATATTTTTTTGATGTTCTTTATTTATGTTAAAAAAAGGGATTTTTTTTGCAAAAAGAACAAATGATAGATTCATTTAATTTGTACTGGTTTGATAATTTTAATTCATTTTCTAATGTTTTTACTATGTTAATTTTAAACTTAAAGGCGCTTTGAATCCACACGCTGGGGCTGCAGCATTCCAACAGAAAACACACGACGCTAAGATATTACCTGGCCATACCTCAGTATTGAACACAGCCAACACGGCAGCCGTATCGCCCCATGGAACTGCTGCCAGTCAAGATGTAAAAACCGCTTCTGCTGATGTCTTGCACCACGGTGTTGCTCAGAACAGCCACGTATCTCACAAGTAAATAAGACTTGTTAAGTTTTATGAGCCTGAATTTTGGTTATGTCTTTTTCCTTTAATGTTTTTGCAAGTATTTCAAAGCATAAAAGTTTTTTGGCAAAACTTTTTTTTTATTTTATCATCATTTTAAGTCAAAGTTACTTATTTTTTGTTCATGGCTATTTTACTTTGTTTCCTTTCATAATTTTTCATTTATTTTGCGGTTGAATTTATTAATATGTCGTGATTTATTTTTGACTCATATTCATTGATATTTTACACCTAGTGCAAAATCTTCGTTAGTCAGTTTTTCTTGACACCGTGTTAGAGTCAAAATTTACTAATTTCTAAGCAATGTTTCTTATTAAGCCAATTTCAATAAACACGTTATGATATTATAAAATCTTTTATCAAGAATATTCAAAATTTAAGTACGTGTTCACATACACATATGCATAGTGTACTGAATATAATACGTATATTTTTGATTAAATTCGTTCTTACTACCATAAAGTTCCACGATTAGCCAAAGTGATTATTTTTCAGTTGAGTCAATGTACGAAAATTTTCTGAGCCTATGAAAAAAAAAAAAAAACTGATACAGAGAAATCATTTAAGGTTGATAACAGAATTATGGATATTGAGATAGCAAAAAATAAATAAATTCATATAAGCACAAAACAGAAAACACACAAATGACACGAAACGAAGTGGTTTAATAAATTTTGTAGGGACGGCAAAACTGAACTTAACGCCAAATCTTCCATCATAACCTCAAACTAAATAATAAAAATAAACACGCATTGCAAGCACTCAGGGAGACCTCCATGAGCAGGAGATTAATAACAATTTATGAGGTTAAATAAGTTGGAAAGGCTATATAAAAATATTAAAAATAAATAAAATTTATTATTTGGAGATGGTAAACATATGATTTAGCCTACCCAGAAGAAGCTCTGTAGATAGATTCTAAACAATTAAAAAAATGTAGAATATATATTTAATTTTAATGCCTTATATAGGTGAATACAAATAGTTGCATATGTATGTTATTTTTTCATTTATTGTGAGAGTCCCTTTTTGTAGAAACTGGTTCAGCTACACCATTTGCAGTTTTCCACCACGGCGTCCACGGCAAAATCTGGCAATGGAAAATTTTGTGGTGACTTTTCTTTTGATGTTCTAACCACGTGTTTATTTTTCGTGATGCTTTATCTGGTCCTGAGTGCATCACTAGGAAAATGGCACCTTTTTCCAACTTTTATGTAAATATTAAAAAATAAAACCAAAAATAACCTAACGACAGTGGCATGGGAAAAACGGCTTTCTGGATCAAGCCCCACCTCCTTCAGTGTCTATTAAAACACATCATTTTCTCTAAGGCCTCATCACATGATCGTCTTTAAGGCTACTTGAGCCCCCATAATTTTTAATTTAATTCTTAATTTAATTTTTTATTAATTATTATTAATAAATAATATTAATTATTTATATTATATTAGTTATATACTATATTATTATTGATAATTTGTATAATTTTATTTATTATTAAATTTTATTTTAATTTAAGTTGTTTATAATATTTTTTAATTTTGAATTGCTACGCTATTGCCTAACGATAATAGTCAAGACAAAATCCACTTGAAGCAATATGGGAACTTGACCAAAATACACGCACCATAATGTTTCTCATTAGATAAGATTCACAGCTGCACTATGGAAGTGGATGAAAGAGGATGATAACAAAAAGATCAAATATGGGATTGGATCGTTTTTACAATCTTATTTCAGAAATATCCCCTCCATATTGTAATGATTAACCCTTTCTCCGGTGTGGGCACGATGGTTTAGTACCCATTTTGCTTCAGACGAATTATATTTTATTTACTGCCTTCGAGTGAATTTTATGTTTATGTATATGGAATAAATGTAATGTTAAGTGAATAGTATTAAACAAAAGTATAAAAGTAAACACGTTTATATTAATATACAATATTTATTACATACGATAACATTAATATACTATGCATGTATTTATATAAGAAATTACAGTGGAACCTGTCCATCTTGAACTTAATTATCTCAAAATGTATGTATTTCCCCGTATTTTCAGATTGCATATACATTTTTGTACCAATATCTCTATATATTGAAACATCCCACTCTCGATGTTTTTTCATTTGCTCTCGAGATTCGAGATGAATAGGTTTTATTGTATATATTGGATTTCTAGTAGCTGTGAGAAATTTTGCGATAGATAACATTATTTGATTTTTGGTAATTTTAGGAGCTACGCACAGGGTCCATTAATTGGAGGAACAGCAAAAGCTTTATCGGCGACTGAGAAGAGATTCAACGGACATGGTTTTGGCAGTTTGCAGTACAGCAGTCGGGCTGCCAACCAGGCATATGATCCATATGGCCACAAGGCTGCTAACGAAGCTGGATATGACCTCAACCAAGCATACGATGGAAGAGTTGGGCTGGGAGCAAGCAATGAGTTGGAATACAGCCGACACGCTGCCCAAGATCCACATGGCAACTATGGCGCAGTATCTAAGACCAGGCATTCAACACATGGTGGCCATCTGGTTCCTACTGCCTATGTTGGACCTGCTGTTTACAAGCAACCTGTTGTGCATGCAGCTCCTAGGGCTTATGTCCCTGCAAAAGCCGTTGCCTATGCACCAGTTGAAGGATATGTTGTTAATGAGGCTTATGCCCCTCCCCCATATTATTACCATCATGCTTAAATCGTCAGCTTGGGCATATGTCTCCAGATAGCTGGACATGCTACCCACATATCTGTTAACGAAGAAATTGTGTACATTGAAAGTTATAAAGTTATAAAGTTGTAAAGTAAATATGCCATTCTTATTGAGTTGAATGATATTTTTGAAACGTTGTTTTTGATATCGCAGAGCTGTCATATTTTCTACAGAAAGTGTATATGTATATAATAGGATCCACTAGAATGTTTCCTTATTAATTATTTTGTCTTTCGGTTATTGAAGTCCTCGTAATTTGTATTTATATATAATTTAATGATTCATTGTTTACCGTTGTTGTACTACCAAATTATCATATCTGTTTTACTTAATTTTGTGAACTAATAGAACACATTTAAAATTAGAAGTAAAATGTTCTAAGAATAAAATTATACGTTAAGTTTTAAAAATTCTTAAAATTATGAAGCAACAAGGCATTGAAGTTGGTAGTTTGCTATCCATAATGAACAAATGCTATTTAAAAACTAAATTTGTTTATGGTATTTATTTTCAATATAATACATATTGCACATTTAAAGGGAGTATATTATTTCCGAAATATTTTCAACTAAATGAAAGTCAACGGTTCCTGAACGTTTCTCGATCGCGATCTGGAATTCTGAAGCATATTTACGTAATCGCATAATATAATGAAATATATAGCTATGTTAGTAGGAAATATTACGTTCGCTTATAAATAATAAATACTAATAGCAAACTTCAGACATTAAGAACGACAGGAGTAAAAAGCAATAATATTTATTACAAACTGCGTTTTGTACAAAAATCCCAGAGAAGCAATGCAATTTTTTCTAGATCAAGATATAACTTAAAAAATATACTTCTATACATATAGACAATAGTTAAAAGGATAAACTACAACCCGATGTGGTATTAAGAAAGTATTTATAATACTGCATGACCAATCTTCGAGACAAATTCAGATTTGCTGACACAAGACATGAATTCAATAATACAATTTACAGCAAAGTAGGAAACAGTTTTTACATACATGCCAGGAACTTGATTCGTTTTCTTCACGACTTTGAAGAAACATTTTTGCTTAAATAAAACTTGTGATAAAACCTTTAAAATTTGTAATATAACCTTTAAAACGTGCAATAAAGCCTCGAAAACATGTAAAAAATGTTTAAACTTTTAAAATAACCATTTGAAGTCTCATATTATAAGGAAATTTTGGTTGAAAATCTTTTAAAATGTTAAATTTTTGAGAAAAATTTCAACAACTTCCTTTAAAGATTTTAATTTGAATATATTTTAGAAAAATTTCTTCGCTTGTACAAGAGTTTATACCTTTGTAAAAGGATCCTGCACTTTCGGAACAAGATTTAAACTTTATATTTTTTTAAATATATAATAAACACCATTTATTAATTTTATAATAACTAAGCAATTTGTTTATAAGTTTGAAATAAGTATTTCAGCTTTGTAGCGTAATTTCTCAATTTTGCAATAAAACATTTGAATTTTGCCGTAAGACGTTTGATTTTTATCCAATACTTTTTAAAATTTAAATCCGTCGGAGGGAGCTACTTATAATTTTCTATGTATATAAAATGCCCATAATTGATGACTTGATAACGAAGCATTTTAAACATTGAAAGATGCACTGAGAAGTTTATGACACAAATAATTATTTATGCTCTATAAGGACATGATAAGAAGTGAACTTGAAGAGAAATCATGCCGTCGAAATTTATACTTTTATTTACAGATAGTCTTTACGATTTTAAAACCAGTGCCTTAAATTCTTGAATGATTTCATATCACACAATAATTATAATATTTTATACGTATGGCAGAGATGAATTTAAGGCGGTGTGAGCGGATCCGTCTCAAAGGGCGCCAAGAAAATGGCCTAATGATCCCGATATACGGATGTCTGAATCCAATTACCACCTAATGACCTGTTATTGGATAATTATATTAATTTTATTTGTTAATTCGTGGTTAGTGTAGGTATTTTTTAATCATCCCAGACTGCACACCTGACGTCATTCTGAAGTGATGTCGTTTATTATCCAGTTTATTGACCTACAAAGATACACTGTCAGTTTCAAAAGTATTTCATTGAGTTTCTATAGGCAGGTAATTCTACAAGAAAAGGTATGACGAAGCTCATTTTGGAGACTTCGTTGCAGAATCAGTAGCAAAAGGAATTATTCTTAAAAATACGAATAAAATATAAAGGAGGAGGGGCGACAAATTTTGGCCCGGCACAGGGCGCCATTGAACTTGTTTACTTCTGCGTATAATATAGGGTATTATACATGCCTGAATTCAGGGAGGATCTTAGGGACCTGTACTCCCAAACTAAATTTGTAATTGGACCGCAAAAATATGTATTTACTGGTCAAGCTTGTAAAAGGTTTTGTCTGAGGACAAAATCGGTGGTCTGTTATTCATTTTTGTATGATGTATTTATAGTTATTCTTTATGATAAAGGTGACTCATGTTTATTCAACATTATTTTGTAAAAATTTTTTAACCCCCGAAATTAATCCTAGCTACGACCTTGTTATTATATACATATGTCTAACCAGTGTCACTATAGGTATATAGCCTATATTATTATACATTTATGATCAATTCCATAACATATGTAAAATCAATATCATTAACTCTTATCTATCGTTAATAATCTATTCAAGTGTCTTTAATTTAAGTACGTCTAAGTGTCTTATCTGGATCTCTGCTCGGGGATATTTATAACATCTCCGGCTATTCTATCAGTTTTTCATTTCTGAGAATATTTTCCCGTTATTTCGTGATTTCTGAAGATATGATTGAGAATTCCGGTGCTTGCCAATTCTCAACTGGAATGTTCGTAATTGCATAAAGTATTAATAATTTGTGCACGAATATTGAGAACAGAACTAAAATTATAAAATGCGTATAACGTAAGAAATAAAAATGCTTTACAGAGTTCGCATTCAGCAAGTTAGATTTCATTTACATATTGTAAACTCTCTATATCTCTCTCTCAATATGGCGATATTAACATTATTTACAAGCAAAATTATCACAAAAGTGCAGTTTCATTTTTACAAAATATATATTATTAAATAAAGTGATATAAGAGTGCAAGGCAAGCAAATTGATCTTTTCAAAATAAAACTGTATTGCTAAAGATAGATTGATACTCGAGTAAAATTACACAGTGAAACCTGTTTTCAACCAATTGCCTATAACAATGATTTATCCATAATGATATTCACACCTGGTCCCGATAGATCTAGACTGCACCATGTTTAATCTTGTTTATGATGATAAATTGCCTATAATACAACTATTCTTTCCAGATATCTTGAGTATTATTATAGACAAATTTCACTGCATGAGTAAAACAATTTTAAAATTGAAGAGCAATTATTGCTAATTGTGAATAAACACATTTACTTTTTCAATCAGTCATGACATTTCAGTTACGATTGGTAACTTCCATGGATATGAGACACAGGATATGTTAGAATTTCCAGATAATTTCTCAGTAATCTTCTCCGAATTTATGTGATCTGTGAAGGTACTATCTCCCTGGAAGTGAGCAAGGAGCCGACAGCAGACGAGCGATGACGGCAAACAGAAGAAAAATCTTAACCCTAGTTTGCTGAAGCAAACTAATTTGATTTCATACATTTTCACAGTTTCCAAACGAGATATTTTTATCCATGCGGCAGGTATCACCATCTTGGAAACTCTGTCCAACGATTCTGATTGGCAAATCGTTGTTGCGTCCGACTCTGAAATAGAAGTAGTACAAATAGGTTCATGATTTGTATAATATTTTAAAAACTGAATGCTTATTTATTATTTTAAACATGCGAAGTCTACGTATATACGATGATTGAAAAAGATAATGCTCATTAATGGAAGTGCATGAAATAACATTTCATTCAAATTAAAAGATATAATTTTTTTATGATTGAATAAGAACGATTATTTCCATTTGAAGACAGCGAATCATTCAAAAGAACGAGAATTAATTCTCAGAATACATTCATTTAAAGGTATGAGAAAAAAATGAATTCACTGAAGCGAATTATTACTTTTTCATTTCTAAAGCACATGTTCTCGATCAGTCCATTGTTCTTTTTTTCCTTTTGCTTATGCACTTGAAAATAAAACTCAAATTTAACAAAGCTTTAAAAAGTGGATTGAATATATGCGAAAATGTTTTGCTACAATCAAGACCGTAGCTAGATGGGTTTTTTTACAGGGGGCTTAGAAATGTAAAGAGGGGTCTTAGAATTCGTTAATGTTCTGATGTATTTTATTAATACATTTAATAATACTAAATGTCTAAGCAAAGTAATATATTTAATATTAATATATAAATTTCTTAAAAAAGTTTATTGATAAATTTATAGGTACTATAGTATACTTAAATTTATATTTTCCATTATCTTTACTATAAAGTAGACGAAAATTCAAACCTCTGTAAAAAGCATAATATACACAATATCTAGAGTGAGGAAATAAATTTTTTAATACATTTTTAACATCAAAGAATATTTTCCATTATCGTGTACAATTTTATGCAAAGCAAATAATTCAAAACAAAGTTATGCAATAATTTATTTGAGGAAGAATATTTTCTACGGGGAGATGATTATATTTCTAAAGGGGGGGAGGTGAGTCCCTTGTCCCCACTGAGTGTTAGCCAGACAGGGGGTCGGGCCCCCTGTCTGGCTACCACCCTGGTTACAACCCCTATGCAGTATCGAATCCTAGAAGGGGACTAAAGTGTTAAAACAATACCAAAGTTCTATTTTATCCGATATAAACCGTGCTTGTTCGGAGAGGATGAAGTTCACAAAAAAATCATCCCCCCATTACGTTGACCAGCAATTGTTTTTATGCCTTTTTTTACTTTAAAAAAACAACCGAAATATACTGGACAAGATACGAGAGTATGTCGATCTATTATATTCCATATTTATTAATATATATAAAAATAGATCGAAAATTAATAAGGGATTCTATTATAATCTACGCTTTCTTTTCATTGAAGTAAAAAAATAAGATTGCACTGTGAAAAATGGGTTCTCAAAAATGAGTAGAAAGTACTCAATTTTGAGTACATTCCAGGTTCATAATAGCTCCGAGTAGAAGTGTCTCAATTTTGAAAACTGCAGTACTCATTTCTGAGTAACAACAGGGGATCAATTTTGAGTACGTTTAGTTTCAAATTTGAGACAATTTTAAGCCCACACGTATTCATTTTTGAGTACATAAGGGATTCAATTTTAAGTACTCTTAGTTTCAAATTTGAGACTATTTTAAATCTACACGTACTCGTTTTTAAGTAAGTGCGATTACTTGTATTTAAGAATACACTGATTCGTTTATGATACGATTATACTAAAAAAAACGAGTAGGCGCAAGTTTTCATTTTTGAGTAGATTTATTTTTACAGTGTGGACTGAAAATGTCTGTGATGGTTGTTATGAATCTCACCTTCCTTCGGTTTCAGAAAAATTGTGTGATGGACCAGAACGATCTAGAATCTAGGATTCAAGTTTTAATTTTATCATAGGGAAAAATTTTAATCACGGATTTGAATGAACTGAACATCAGGAAAATAAACCGACACTGTATCTCTATTATCACCAGATAAGAAAAGCCGTCGAAAAGCCACCAGGAAGACTTCCCTTTTCACTTTTACCATGACCGATAATAAACTTAAAATAACAGCAACTCATATCAGCATAAACTTATTAGCATATTGTAATGATCCTCTATAGACCGAAGAGCATTGCATGTTAAAGTAATACAAAAACAGATATAAAACAATAAGATAAGATGACAACGGATTTACAATTAAAACACATTTATTCTAGATCTAGCACATAGTTACTAGTATTTCCTAATTTAACCTTGACTCTCGCTGCTAAACCTTCTCCCCAGCTTACTTCCTTCTTAGAAGCTACCCTACCTTCACATGGCTGCATGCTGATTATATATTAGTATCTAGTTTTGCATGACAAATGACGGAAGACAATCAAAGGGACTTACGGCTTGCGGAAATGTGTGTCGTCCAGGCTAGTCCGAAACATACCACCAGACTGTCGGCGTAGGGAGGATGATTGTAGAAGAAGGCTGACGTTCGTAGTCAGATGCAGACACTCTTACAACAAATAATAGTTATAATTAGAATGATAATTATAGCATTAAAACTTATGTCGACGGATTATGAGAAGGCAGCGGAGGCTTCGGTTCCACATCTGCGATCGGATCATCCTCATCCGTGAAAAAAACCTGCTAGCTTCTTTCTCACAAGACACTCAGAGGTCGACCGCTCGCGCTCAAAGTCCCAACTCCAATTCTCGCTCAACCAGAGTGAGCACTTTTCCCGGCTATTGCAAGGTACCGACTCTCTCTTTGTTCTCAAGAACATTCTGGAGAAAGCTTTGTCTTCCCGACTATTTCTAGAACCATTTAATGGCCTTTTTTGGGTGGTCGCTCGTTATGTATTCAGCTGCGAAATCCTCTCTCCTTTCTTATGGCCGGACATCGATTTTCAGCATTCTTTGTGTCATGATCGTTCCGTTCCGCGGCAAAATCTTGGATGTGTATTCCCCACGGGTTACGTATGGCCGATACCGCCGTCTGCTTGTCACCGAGGTCAAATCTCTTCGTGGGAAGCCAAAATGGTACTTCGTCTTTGTCTACATATTTCCATCGAAAAATCTAGAAATGATAATGTTATGGAACCGTAGTTCGCGGTGATCATAACAATATGACTGATTTAGAAGCAAGTGTGCAACGTACGGACGATAATCGGTGAAGTTTAACAGTATTCATAATGATCTGGAAATATCAATGGGGAATACTTATACCATGTTATCAGTGGCGAAGTTTATGTGGTGCATAAAAGATTATTGTGATAAAGGCCATTTTTTTTAGCATTATGTGGGAATGGAAGAGGGAAATTCTCCTTTAATATTCGAAGTTTCCTGCTTTCCAGCGATCGCTTCCCTATTACCGAATATACACTAAATATCTATTTAAAAAAAATTCCACTTCAAATATAAATGTAAATGTATAAGAGTATGGCGAATGCAGGGAGGGAGTGAATTTAGGCCGGTTCGAGCCGTGCCCTAGCAAAAGGCGCCAAGTCAACGGAAGCGCCAATGGCCTTATGTCCCCGACGTGCGGGCAAGTCCAAGTCTAATCTGATTCTTTAATCCAGTGGTTCCTAAACGAGAACGCCGCCCCAACTACTTTTATCTGCATTGCTTTTATAATGAATTCTCTATACTCAAACACTCTCAATGCTTATTTTAATATGGCGACATTGTCATATTCTACTAAAAATATTAACTTTATATTTATAATATATATTAATATATATATAATTAATATATTATAATGTTATATTCAATGTTTTTTACTCTGCTTAAAAATGCTTTTATAATGCAGAGGTTTCGGCGGTAGACAGAGGGGAGGTCGCAGATTATTTGGTTATTATAGAAGGGTGTTACGAATTACCTGGTAATTATAGAAGGGTGTTACGAATTACCTGGTAATTATAAAAGGATGTTGTGACTTGTAGAAGATTGGGAAACACTACTTTAATCATTCATTATTAAATATGCGTGGATTTTTGTTTCTGCAAGGAATTTTTAAAAAGTTATTATCGTAGTTTTCTGTTTTTCTAACAACATGAAGTTGCAGTGAGTCTGTTGAGAATATACCTAAAAATGCCTTTAGCAAAAGGTATTGTTCTAAAAATAAGTAATATTCAGGAGGTGGGGCGCCTAATTTTAGCTTCGCATAGGGCGCTATATAACTTACGTGCGTTTCTGATGAAAGTTTTTGCAAGCCAGGGTAAGAACCGAAATCTGTAATTCACAAGTTCGAGTTCTCTTTTCCCACCTCGTAATATTTTCTGTTTCTAGTACGAAGGATGTAAGATCACATTAATTTGCGTTTATTTGATTTTGATATTAGATTCCATGACTCACAATTGTTCATAATTCACTTTCACAATTCATTTTCACAATTCAATTTCACAGTCCCAAAGTCATTTTGTTCACACTTTTTGTATCGACAAATTAAGTCATAACATACAATTTTATTCGTAAGGAAATATACTGACAATTCCAATTAAATGGCATTTTTTTATTATATTTTAAATTTTCCCTATAGACTAGCCTTAGATTATAACGCATATCCTGTAAAAGAGGTTAGTCAGTGAAAACAGTATAGTTTCAAATCGTTGGGGAACATTAAAGTAGAAGTAAGGGATTTTTCCACTCTTAAAAAAATATAAAGTAAAAATAACAGTAAGTAATTTTTACTTTTATATTTAACTTATTTATTATCCACAGAGAGCCAGAAAACATGTCACACCTGAATAATATTTCCACAAATGGCGTAAACTTCTAACATATTTTCTGCCACCGTGAATGTTCAGGTTAACGTAATTTAACAATAATACACTTAAATAACTTATAATATTACATACAGTTAAATAACTTATAATATTATATACAGTTAAATAACTTATAATATTATATACAGTTAACAACTTATAATAGTATATACAGTTAATAACTTTATAATATTATACAGTTAAATAACTTATAATATTATATATACAGTTAAATAACTAAATCTATACAGTTAAATAACTAAAACAAAAACAGTTATGTAACAAACATATACAGTTATAACAAACATATACAGTTAAATAACTAAATCTATACAGTTAAATAACTTTTTTTTTATCTTTATTTGCTATTCTTTTCTATTTGATTTGTGATTTGTGAAACTTTGTTTTGTTTACGTTTCTAATATTCTGCTATCAAATACTTTATACTGGGAAGTAAAACTGGAAATAAAGCATATTATATAGGATTTTTATACTAGTTTAAAGCTATGACTTTTCTCGTTATTAATTTACATATAAATGTTTCATGGCTCGCGATAGATATTATAGTTTAATATATAGTTAGCAGAAAATATCAGTTTACCTCCTGACCAACCGGACGTCTTTGTAAATTTTTTTCATTTCCTCCTTGAAGATTGTGTCCGATATGTCTTAAAGGACCTCGCTGCTCTGCAGACTGATTAAGACGGCGTGAGTTCCTGTTTGCATTTCTTTGACGTTCAGTAGACCAGTTGATGTTATTTGTTTCACCAAATCTTGGAGCTTGAGGGTCATTTCTATTTTGATGGGATTGTTGCAGTACGTTTTCTCTGATTCCTTGAGTATCTCCATTATAATATAAGCCTTTAATAGATTGTATGTTATAGTGTTGAGGTTGGTTATTCGTCGGAAAATTACGACGTTCTTGAATTTGTGTTGGTTGGTAATTATTGAGATACAGTGGTATGCCTTGATCTCTAACTTCTAATCTCCTGAAATCTGCTGGAGTTGACGTTTCATACCATAGGTGGCCGCTTGGTTTTTTCTTCATGTTTCTCAAATGGGCTGTCCAGTTATTGTAGCCACGTTTTGCTTTTATGGGTTTTCCTTGACTGTCTCTGACAACGCCAACTGTGACTTCTTTCCATGCAGGCGTATCAGTGCTAACATCCTTTCTGCGTTGTAGCAAAATCATCATTGGTACAGATGTTACCATGAGCGCTTCACTTTCTGTGCGATGATTTGGAGTTTGGCGGTTTTCGTTTAATTTAAATGGCGTAGGAAGTTTCTCTAATGTTGAGCTAGGAAGATCTGTAGATGTTAAAGATATGATTGATGGTAATGTTGGAGTGGTAGGACTTGTAACGTCAGACGAAGGCGTAAATTGCCAATCATCATCGGATGTATTGCAGTCGTGGATAGGCAATAGATATCTTCGAAATAAAGCATTACCGATGTTGTCTTCAGTTGAAAGAGCTAAAGATAACTGATTTTTGAAACTTAGACATTCAGGGATGTTACGTGGCTTCACCAATTCTGCAGCATTGACAGTAGTTGTGCTGGAAGTTTCAGGGTTAGTTTCAGTTGTGGTGGAGAAAGTTATGGTTTCTGGAGTTAAGGATTCAGTTTGCAATTCCGCGAGCGAATGCATTACTGTTTGTTGAGTAGTAGTAGTAGCAGAAACAGAAGTGGTTAAGTTCTCCACAGGGGAAGTTGTTGTGCTTACCATTACTCCTACTTGTAGTGGTTCATATTGTCGTTGTAGCGATTCCATTTGATCGCCACGTAGAGATAGAAAGAATGGATCTTCTGTTCCATCAAACAAAATATCCTTTTTAGTTTTATTATGTGCAAGTTCCAAGATATTTGTTGTTTTTGAGCTGTTAGTTTCCAGAGCCAATGGATCAATCTTTAAAAGACTTGTCGTTTCTTCAGTTGCTGCATTATCCATGCTATCAGTTTTGCTCATTTCTATTGGATTTTCAAGCGGAGTTGAAATTGTTGAATTCTGTTGGTCCACATCCATAAGTGTTTCGTTGAAATCATTACCTTTTTCGCTATCTACCTTGTTTCTGTCTAAAATCGGTTCCTTTTCTAACCTCTTGTAGGTCACTTCATAGCTTTTTCCCCCAGTCCAAACTGTTTCAGGAACAAGCGGAAGAATATCTTCAAATATATTGCGTTCCCCATTATTGAAAATGATTTCTTTGGGTTTGACATGAAGTTGAACTTGAAACCTGCTAATAAGTACTGCTGTCCCATCAGGAAATAAGCGAAGAAGTAATGCTGGCCGTTTTTCATATGGATTCTCAGGTCTTTTGTTCTTTTTTACTGTTGGTGGCTTCGTATTCCTTTCTCGTTCTCGTCCGTTAACTGGTTTACGAGGCCCACTGATTGATGTTTTCTGATCTTCTGGCAAAAAATATTCCCCTTTATTGTCGACCCATGCATCATCATGAGTTTCTTCAATAATATCGCCGGTTGACGGAATTGTGCTAAAATATTTTTCGGATGCTAGATTCACTAGAGTTGTAGCTAATTGCGTAGTTCTTTCTATTGAGGTAGGTACAGGAACTGTTGTTGGATCTGATTCCTCAGAAATTTTGTGATCTGCAGAAATATTGTGGGAGCTTGTAGTTGCTATGGTGGAGTTTTGACGTTTGGAGGCAATACTTTTTGCTATAATGCTCCATACGGTTTCAGAAGCATCGGTTTTTTCGTGTTCTTGCTGCATCAGCCTCATTCTCCTTAAAGCTGTAGATTCCACGAGCGAAGCAAGGACACAAATAGACAACACAAATGTCACAATCTGCAAAAAAAAATAAGATTATATCAACATCGTACAAAATAGTTATTTCCCAAATCCCCTTTAATTGTAGTATACAGAAAGGTATTTAATATCAAAATGTAGTTTATAAATATTCAACCATTTTGATTTATCTATGAAACACTTGGATACATAAAAAATGAACAACGATGCTCATAATATTTTAAATAATTTTAAGGGAATTTATTTGGCATAATGGTGCATTTATTTCTCTTTAGTATATTTTCTTAATTTTATTCCTTAGATCTCATTTATTTGGAATGTAATGGGAGGTGAAAAGTCGTAACTGATTTAAATAATTCATTCAACTGAATTAGCAAACGATTCTGTCGATCTGTCACAAATGAGTTTAACTGCTCGTCCATTGAATTATTTTGATTTTGAGGATTTAACATGAGTTTGAATGAATTGTGAATGATTTTAATTTTGAATGAGTTTGATTTTGATATTTGTAAACACTAGATAGTTCATATTTAAACTTGGGCTTGAGCAAAGAAGCATCTGAAATTGGATTGGGGGGCTAATTTTTTTCAATAGAAGTGTAGAAGATACAAAACTGACAAGGGGGATTTAATACGAAATGAAACTTGTCCTCAGTTAAAATACTCATATACATATATATACATAGGGTAGATGCCTTAAGGAAGACCTGATAGAAATATCCAAGAATGACAGAAGTCTGGCCTATCTAAGAATGATTGAAGACCGGCAAGATGAAAACAACGGGTCAGCGAAAAAGATTGAAAAAAAAGTAAAAACGATGGAGGAGTTTAATGGAAAAAATTCTTTCATAGGAAAATTTATTTTTCAGCTAACAATATAGTTCAAGTAGGTGTTTTGACCCCCCAAGAAGGGCTTGGGGGTCAAAATTATCTGAAATTCGTAATAATTGCTGATAATATCTTATTAAATATCTTAAAATTTAACGATATATCATTTTTTATGTTTTTAATAGACTAACATAAAGAACATTTTGAAATCAATCCCATAAAAGATCCCATAAAAGCAGTTTTTAAATATCCAGTAATGTATTTTAACTCTTTGATTCGGGTCTACATAAATCTTCTTCAGTAGATTGATAAGAAAAGAAAAATTCAAATAAATGTATGATCTTTCAATCTTTCATTTTATGTATTTTTCCATATTTTGTTCTATTTTTTAACCCTGAAGAAGATATATTTCAAACCACATCAAAATGTGAAGGAAAAATGCAAAAATTAAAAATGAATGAAAAACGGTTACTGCTTAAAATAAATTTAAATTTTCTTATCAATGAAATTTGCCATCCCTAATTTTTTATTATCCCTAATTTAAATATACATTTACGAATGATTGTGTAACGGCCGTGTAATCAATGCATAAAATACTAAATTACAATACAACCAAAATTATGTACAGATTCGCAGCATAGGCAAAACACAATTTATGACATGAAGAAAAAATGGACGTATAATTTTTATTTACGTGCTATAAATTATCCAAGAATATTACAATTAATTACCAAAGCATATAATCACAAATAAAAACATAATAAGCATTGGATTATCTAATTCTTAATCAGTACTTTTATAGCTGTTATTTTGCAATAAATTTTTACTCTTAATGAGTGTTTTAAACCTATTATAATTTCTTTGATTACCTCAAAATTTCGGTGTAGGCAGCTGTCAATCATTCTTTAAAGTTCATATTTAAAATTTAAACTCATCGTACACTTACGACAAGAAATACGATAAAACTCGCACATTTACGATTGATCGATTTACATTGATCGATGTTTTAATCCAACACGTATTCAATTTTAAATTGAATTGAAATGTACAACAATTCTCTTAATAACATCGTTATAATTACGACCATCTCCGTTTAATGACGGTAATTTGCGAATTAGGCAAATGATTTATAGTATTAATACGTAAATTAAAGACTTTTTTGCTTGACGATGTTTTTCCTCCATCTTTTAAGAGTCGAATATTGGAGAACAAAATATATGAGAAATTTTTTTATTTGCCATAAAAGCTTCTAAATATCTAATATTCAGCATATTAGTTTTTTTTTACAAATTATAAGAGTGTTTTCAATTTTAAAATTTCTGATAAAAGTATATTTCAGAAGCTGAATGAAACGCATTCAAAATGTTGCATTAAATAAATTAATTACTAATTATATTTCCTAAGAATGATAAGTCATTTTTTTTATAAAAAAGTAACGCATAATTTCTAGAACCGAAAAGATAATCTTATTAATAGTAAAATTTTTATTGCAACGACACTTAAATGGGTATAAATAATAAATAAACATAATAGATAATACAACGAATATTTTCACAAATTTATATTTAAGAACTCTATAGAAATGCTAGCAAAATAATTTTTCATTAAATACAAGAAATTATGTTTCCAATATATCAGTAATGTAAGAGCGATATAACATATTAGGAGAACTTAAGAGAAAATTCCGAAGTCGGAGAAGAATAATCGTAATTAATACAATTTTTATGGCAGGTTTTCGAATCTATTTCTTTTGTAGGAAAAAGATCGGGAATTTTTTTGAGTTGACGTTAGATTGAAAGTGACGCTTACCTTGCCAATCATCTTGACGTCTAAGTCACCGAAATGCCATGCTAGGAATGACCAAAGGCCTTTGTAAAAGCCATCTTTTCTCAGAGGCTAAAAATGACTTAAGCCCGCAATTTCTCTGACCCGTTTCGGACTTGCGCATGCGCAGCGGCGAAGCCTCATCTTTCCTGTCCCTTCGAAGTTACTTATCGGAACGTGTTCAAAAGTACAAAATACATATTCCTTCATTAGGCATTATTCAGCACCGATTAAGGTTACCAATTTGGCTGTGTATCGCCAACTGATGTTCACGATATACAGTTCTTGGTGTTTTATTGTAATGCAATATGTGTAGCAATAGTCGCTAGCATCATAAGTACTCACCGTTTAAATTGTCGTCAGGTGATTTATTGAAAAATCTTGGTCCGTCAAAACTAAACTGTAATGGAACCTCTCTTATCCGACTTAATGTTTGGATTGGGGTAAGGGCGAATCCAGGAGTGAGACGCAGGGGTACCCTCTCGGAGAATAACAAATACATACTTATTATAGGCCTTTACATTATATTTTAGGTTTTACACTTTCCCGAAAATATATGAATATTGGTTTTTGAGCTTCGCGCATCCCCACTCCCGAAAATATTTTATGGACCTATTCTTTGGGTTGGGGTCGTTGATAAGGTAATGTAGGGATAGGAAAATCCTGGTTCAATATTATGAAACTGTTTATAAATAAGAACGTATAATGCATTATTTAAAGTTATTCTATCGTAAATATTTCAAAAAACGTTAAGAATGTCAATATGGGAATATCACTATAGCTTGTTAATTTTTATAAAATTGGTGTTTCCAATTTTAACATGGTTATTTATAAGGCAAGCTGAGCCTTTAATGTATAATACATAGCGTACACACAAATTTTTTTACTTGAGTACTGACGTCAAGAATACGGGAAATGGCACTTACGAGTAAGAATTGGATAACTAGAGGGAGGATAAATGATTGCGTTCTGCATATATATATGGCCTGCAAAAGGGTTGCTGGTATCTAACTGGAAGGAGACCCACACGCTGAACGTATGTGACGATGTGTGGAACCGGCCAGGCCAGTAACCTAGTGTCCTACCCCGCCTTCAAGTGGTGCAGGCTGAGCTTTCTATTTATGTGGCAAATTAATATTTGCTGCACGGATAGAAAGGCGGAAGGGGAGGGCTAATTCACCAACCCGTCTAGCCAGCGTGGTGAAATTATGGCTAATTCCTCCATTATGTTGACACACCAGAAACCATGGCCCCTAGTCTCCAGGTGCTGGAGTGCTCCTGATCAAGGCAGCGGTCAGTGTGGCATGAAAGCAGGGGGTGCTAAGAATCACTGGAATGGCCCAGGCTGCCGTTTGTTATTGACCTTGGCAACGTATAATGGACGATCCCTTGCTTCTGAAGCAAAACTTCAGGAATTGGAAGAGGAACTAGACAAGATCAAATGGGACATTGTAGGACTCAGTGAAGTTAGAAGAAAAGGTGAAGAGTTGGTGGAACTTAAAAGTGGACATTTGTTTTATTATAGAGGAACGGAAACTGGAAGAACAAGTGGTGTTGGCTTCTTAATCAACAAAAGAATTAAAGACTGTCTTCTGGAAGTTGAAAGTACATCAGATCGAGCAGCGAGGCTCGTTGTTCAACTAACCCAGCGATACCAACTTCAAATAGTACAGGTATATGCACCAACATCAAGCCATACCGACGAAGAGGTTGAAGAATTTTATGAAGAAATCAAAGAGTTACACACCAAAGGGAAACAACATATCAAGCTCATCATGGGGGATTTCAATGCAAGAATTGGACAACAGGAACAAGGAGAGACATCGGTTGGTAAATACGGATATGGGGAAAGGAATGAACGTGGCGATCAACTCATCGAATTTGCAGAAGCTGAAAACCTTAGCATCATGAATTCATTTTTTAAGAAGAAACCGCAAAGAAAATGGACATGGAAACACCCAAATGGGGGAACTAGTGAAATTGACTATATCCTGGCAAACAAGAAATCAATTATTGAAGATTGCAGTGTACTGAACAGATTTAATACTGGAAGTGATCATCGAATGGTGAGATGTAAAGTGCACTTAAATACTAAATTAGAACGACAGAAGCTCATTAGGAAACAAGTAAGTAAGAGGGTGGATTTAATGAAACTGGTGCTAAAGCCACCATATCTAAGTCGAAACGAAAACCGTTTTCTGCACTTAGCTGGACTTATTAAAATTCTTTGAGTCTCAGAAGTAAAACGGAAAGTTACTTCAGCAATAATTGAAACTGCTGGGGAAATTGGTGGTGTAACCTGTAAAAAGCACAATAGCAAATTATCTGAGAAGACGAAACAGCTCATGAAAAGGCGAAGAGATATGAAGGTGGACAATCGAAATACCAGTTCCAGGATTGAGTACATAGAACTTTGTAAAACTCTGCGCAAAAGCATGAAAGAAGACATAAGAAAATTCAATTGTGAGTTAGTAAGGAAGGCCATTGAAAATAACAAGAGCCTTAGGGTTGTTAAAGGAAGTTTATCTGTTGGGAAGAAACACATCATTGCATTAAAAGGAGAGGATGGCACCGTAACAAGAAATAGGGAAGAAATACTTAGAAGAGTTGAAGAATTCTACAAAAAACTATATGAAAGTAACAGTGGATTAAACGAAGACACTGAAATAGTCGAAGGAACAGCTCCTAAAATCTTAAAAGAAGAAGTTTCATTTGCAATAAAAAGTATGAAGAAAGGAAGATCCCCTGGCGATGATGGTATTACATTAGATATCCTAAAAGAAGCTGGAGAATATGTAGAAGACATACTTGCAAAATTCTTTACCAAATGTCTTAACAGCGGTAACATACCAAACCAATGGGATTCTGCAACAGTAATTCTTTTGCATAAAAAAGGTGATAAAGAGGATTTGAAAAATTACCGACCAATTAGCTTGTTACCTGCTATTTATAAAATCTTCACAAAAGTGCTAACACATCGCCTGCAGAAAAAATTAGATGCAGCTCAACCAAGAGAACAAGCTGGATTTCGAAGTGGATTCAGTACAGTGGACCATATTCAAGTATTAAGAGAATTAATTGAAAGAACACATGAATATGAACTTCCATTGTGTGTTGCATTTATTGACTATGAGAAGGCCTTTGACTCTATTAAAACATCAGCAGTCATCAACTCTTTAAGATCAACAGACATTGAGGATGTGTACATTGACATGGTGAAACGTGTGTATAAAAATGCAAGTGCAAAATTTCGGTTACATAAAGATACCAAAACTATCAAACTTGGCAAAGGGGTGAGGCAGGGAGATACCATTTCTCCAAAACTTTTTACTTCAGCTTTACAGATGATTTTTCAGCTGATAAATTGGAATAACAAGGGAATAAAAATAAATGGTGAATATTTAAATCATTTGCGGTTTGCTGATGACATTGTTATTTTTTCAACGAACCCATTAGAACTCCAAGACATGGTACAGGAGCTCTCAACTAGAAGTAAAGAAGTTGGACTCAAGATGAACCTACAAAAAACTAAGATCATGTTCAATAATTTTGTAGAGGAAACAAAAATACAAGTTGACAACATTGAGCTAGAAATTGCTGATTCATATATTTACCTTGGCCAGCTGATTTCAATGGATGGCAACATTATGAAAGAACTCAACAGACGTATTAAACTTGGCTGGAGTGCATTTGGAAGAAACAGTTTTATCCTGAAGGGGAAATTGCCTTTGTGTCTAAAAAGAAAGGTCTTCAACCAGTGTGTATTGCCAGTCCTCTCTTATGGATCAGAGACATGGAGTCTAACAGTTGGAGCAATACGAAAGTTACAGACAACGCAAAGGAGCATGGAGAGGTGCATGCTTGGAATAACTAGGAGAGATCGAAAAAGAAACACTTGGGTGAGAGAGCAAACTAGAGTAGAGGACATCATTGTTAAAGTAAAAGGGCTGAAATGGCGATGGGCTGGGCATATTGCAAGAAGAACTGATCAACGATGGACAACAGAAATTCTGAACTGGATTCCAAGAGACCACCGAAGACCTAGAAAACGTCCTCAAACTAGATGGGTGGATGAAATAAGAAAACAGGTTGGGGTGACGTGGAAACGAATGGCCCAGGATAGACTTGTGTGGAAAGCATTTGGAGAGACCTTCATCCAGCAGTGGATAGATAATGGTTGAATATGATGATGATGATGATATATATATATATATATTACCGGCAAAGCATGAAACGCCGGCATTCTATAAAATGCCTAGGCAATGAATATAATGAGGGACGTTTTTAGGCAAAGTATGAAATATGAGAATTATTACATACTTTCCCTAGGCATTGTATATAATACCTAGGCATTCTATAGAATGATAAATGCTATTTAGGCAAAGTATGAAAAAAGGTCCTGATAAGGCTATTATATAGATGACGTGCATTCCTCAAAAATACAATTGTTATTCTGAAAAAATAATGAGAGTGCCATTAAAAAAATTTATTCAAAATACGTAAAGAAAAATGAAAGTTGTACAAAACAAAATTGATGCCTTTCTTATTAAGGGAAATAAAATTTTCATATAAAAAATAAGAAATTAAAATTAACCTACTTGTTGCAACATGGTAGGCTTGAATTACATTTTGAATTACATTTCATTACATTTTTCATGCAAAGACATTTCATATTTTGGCACTTTGTTTTACACATACATTTGACGAATCTTTGGCCGCTTCCACTGGACTGAGCAATTACAACTGACCGGAGAGGAATTTCGTGGTCAGGAATATCTTCAATTCTAAGCAAGTTCTTAGGGCATAAAGTGAATTGTGATCTCGCATATACTTGTTTTAAAATTCCTTCAGAAGTTCCAAGTTGGTAGAAACCATCCTCTGTCACACTCATTAAAACTGCCAATATATTGCGCGAATCACCTCGTCCCTTGTCGAC